>JAKSZT010053975.1:1003435-1065761 GCA_026826555.1 Tolypeutes matacus
ATTTAAAAAAAAAAAAAAAAAAAAAATATATATATATATATATATATATAATAACATCTAAGCAATGCACATATATACATATATATTTATATTTCATTTTACAAATATTGGTTTGTATTATGAAAAATTTGATTTTTACCCACAATAAAAAAAAAAAGAATATATAAATGAATACAGGAAAAAAAAATAAGGAGGTTAATATCACCTAGTAAAAGTAATGTGACATGTGAGAATGTGTATTCAAAACTAGGGAAATGAAGTGATTATGAATTTGTGGAGGAATGAGTCACTTATCAAGATAGAGTCTGTTTTTCCCATATATGTGAAGGCGCTCGGAGTCATGATTGTCCATTTAGACAAAAAGCAAGAACGTAATGTACTGTGTCAGATGCAGTAAAAATAAGACAGATAATTGGAGTCCCCTCTTATGAGGGCAGATGTGGTAAATAGTAACATATTTATTGACAAATGGGATAAATACAGCAAATTAGAAATGTTCTCAGGAAGCAGATGCTGCAATAACTATGTTTGGATTACATCTGACAGTAAACATTACATGAGGTATAACCTAATGTTTGGGACATGAATTCAATGCAGGGGAGGTTTCCTTGTGACAGAAGAATCTGGGTATGTGGTGTAATTTTGGTAACAAAGTGTATGAAGGGAAAGTTTTAACAACAGGGTGAGGATCTTATTATTGAAATGAGAGGTGATGTTCATTTAATACTTGGTGTGGCATGTAACTCTTAAGGTATTTGAGATTGGGATACAGTAAGAAAAAATTTTAAATTCTACTTGTGTCTTTTTCTGGCCATATAAATTTGTCATATTACTGTAGCTTTCTGAACCTCTATTTAGGACTATTGTTAAATGGGTAAATTAACATTTATCAGCAGGGTTACTGTGAGGATTAAATAAAAAAAAAATATGTTATTCTCCAAGCATTCTGAATACAAACATTTTCTTCCTGGACTTCAGGTACAAATTGCTAAATTAATCCTAGGTCTGTTTATGACACCTTCTCATTATTTGTCCATGAATTCTATGTAATTTTAAAGGATATTTTAGAGAAGAATTTACAGTACACATATCCTTTCACAAACATAAATAACAAAATGTGGGTTTTCTTTATTAGGATGTTTTTGGCTATTCAGGACCACTTTCCCTTCCAAATAAATTTGGTAATTGACTTTTCTATATCTGTAAGGTAGGTTGTTGAAATTTCGATTGGTATTAAATTGAATCTATAAATCAACTTGTGTAGAACTGATATCTTCATGATATTTAGTCTTCCAATCCATGAATGTGGAATGCCCTTCTATTTGTTTGTGTCTTACTTGGTTTTTAGCAGTTTTTTTGTAGTTGTCTGAACATAGATCCTTTACATTCCTGGTTAAATTAATTCCTAGATATGTGAGTCCTTTGTTGCTATTATAAATGGAATGTTTTCTTGATTTCCACCTCAGCTTGCTCATTACTAATGTATTGAAATGTTACTGATTTTTGCATGTTGATCTTGTATCCTGCCACTTTGCTACACTCATTTATTAGCTCAAGTAATTTTGTTTTAGATATTTCTGGATTTTCTAAATATAGTATTTTGTCATCTGTGAATAGTGAGAGTTTTACTTCCATTTTTCCAATTACGATGCCTTTTATTTATTTTTCTTGCCTAATTTCTCTAGCTAGAATTCCTAGCACTATGTTGAATAAGAATGGTGACAGTCGCATCCTTGTCTTGTTCCTGTTCTTGGAAAGTGTTCAACCTCTTCCTAATGAGTATGATATTGATTGGCTGTGGGATTTTCATAAATGACCTTTATTATATTGAGGAACTTTCTTTCTATACCTATCTTTTGAAGAGTTTTTTTAATCAAGAAAGGATGCTGGATATTGTCAAATGTCTTTTCTACATCAATCGAGATGATCATATGTTTTTTCCCTTTGATTGTTAATGCGCTGTGTTATATTACTTGATTTTCTTATGTTGAACCACCATTGCAATGAGGAATAAATCCCACTTGATTGTGGTGTATAATTGTTTTTTTATGCTGTTGGATTTGATTTGCAAATATTTTGTTTAGATATATATATATATATATTGCATCTATGCTCATTTGAGAGATTTTTCTGTAATTTTCTTGTAGTATCTTTATCTGGCTTTGGTATTATAGTTGTATTAGTCAGCCAAAGTGGTGCTGGTGCAAAATACCAGAAATTGGTTGGTTTTCATAAAGGGTATTTATTTGGGGTATAAGCTTACAGTTACCAGGCCATAAAGCATAAGTTACTTCTTTTACCAAAGTCTATGGCCACATGTTGGACCAAGATGGCTGATGATGTCTGCCAGGGTTCAGGCTTTTTGGGTTCCTCTCTTCCTGGGGCTTGCCTCTCTTCAGGTTTAGGCTTGCTTCTCTCCACAAGGCCAGCTGTAGACTATCAGGTGAATGGCTCATCTCTTCCCAGGGCCTTCTCTCCTTCCTCACAACTAAGCTCTTCTGTGTGCTTGCTTACCCAGCTCCAGCTTCAGAACTCCAACTCACAACTCCAACTAACTTCTCTGAACTGCCATGTAGTTTTATCTGAGTCCTACTGATGTGGCCCAATCAAAACCCTAATCATAACTTAATCACACCCAGAGGAACAGACCAGTTTACAAACATAATTCAATGTCTATTTTTGGAATTCATAACTATATCAAACTACCACAATGGTGATGTTGGTGTCATAAAATGTGATGGGTACTTTTCTGTCCTCTTCTACTTTTTGGAATAGTTTAAACAGGATTGCTATTAATTATCCTCTAAATGTTTGGTAGAACTCACCTGTGAAGCCATCTGGTCATGAAATATAAATTTTCCTCTCAGCACAGCCTTAGTTGTGTCCCATTAGGTGTGTTATATTATAATTTCAATTTTATTCAACTCAAAATATTTCCTAATTTTCCTTCTGATTTTCCTCTTTGTCCCATTGTTTGCTTAAAAGTAGTAAGTCCATTGAGGGTGGTGGGCCACACTTGTGGGAGATGTTTGTGTGGGATGTGGTGGGAGGTGTGGGAGGTGGGCAACATGGGAATCCCAGTGGGTTCTGTGTAATATTTTGGGTAATCTAAGCACCTCTTAAAATATATTTATATATATACATAAATAACATTTTTGTAAGCAAATGTACATATATGCATATATATTTATATATCATTTTGCAAATGTTGGTATGTATTGTGAAAATTTTGATTTTTACCCACAATAAAAAAAAAAAAAGTATATTGTGACCTACTGATTGTTTAAGAGTATGTTGTTTAGCCTCCATATATTTTCCAACAAATATACAGTGACATTATTCACAATTGCCAAAAGATGGAAACAACCCAGGTGTCCATCAGTTGGTGAATAGGTAAACAATCTGTGGTATATATGTATATTTCTGTAAGAAGAAATGTAGTCATGAAGCATATGGCAATGAGGATGAATCTAAAGGACATTATGTTGAGTGAAGCAAGCCAGGCACAAAAGGACAAAAATTATATCACTTCACTATTATGAAATAAATATAATGAGTAAACTCATAGAGTTAATAGCTGGAATATAAGTCACCAGAGAAAATAATGTGTTTAAAGAATGGGAGACTGATGTTTAATCTGGGAGACTGATGTTTAATCTGCAATGAATTGGTAAAAAGTGTTTGTAATGGTTTGGAAATGAATAGAAATGGTGAAAACATACCATCAGATTTGTAATTAGTAGTGCTAACATATGGATATGATAGTGGAATTTTTGTTGTCTTTTTGAACAATGAGAGTGCTCTAATATTGATTGAAGTGATGAATGCACAACTCAGTGATTATACTAAATGCCACTGATCGTACACTTTAGATAAATGTTATGGTTAATGAACAGAAAAAATGAGTGTGGGTTGGGAAAATATACCAAATGTAAGGTATGGACTACAGTTAGTAATTCTTTGATGATGTTTTTTCATAATTTTTTACAAATGTTTCACAACAATGCAAGGTATTTGTGGTGAGTGATGTATGGGAACCCTGTATGATGTTATGCATGTTCATTTTGTAAGTTGACAACTTTTACTAAACATTTATTTTTTATGTATGTTCATGTATGAATGATACACTTCAATAATTTTTTAACTTTATTTTGTACATCTAATAATTGAAAATATAAACAATTAAAAACTAAAAAGTAAACACACATGAATAAGTATATACATTTCTCAATTAAATGTAATGGATACATATAAATTTTTTTTTGAATCAAACAATATGTTACACAATATATTTGGTTCATAGTAATGCATTTATACAGTATTTGTCCTTTTGTGTCAGGCTTGCTTCGCTCAACATGATGTCCTCCATGTTCTTCCATGTTGTCATATGCTTTATGACTTCAATTCTTCTTACACTTGCATAATATTCCATCATGTGAATAGACCACAGTTTGTTTATCCATTCATCAGTTCATGGACCCCTGGATCGTTTCCAGCTTTTGACAATGGTAGATAATGTTGCTATGAACATTGGTGTGCAGATGTCTGTTTGTGTCACTGCTCTCAGTTCTTCTGGATATATACCCAGTAGTGGTATTACCGGCTCACATGGCAAGTGACTTCTTTAGGAACTGCCAAACAGTCCTCCATAGTGGCTGTACCATTCTGCATTCCCACCAACAGTGAAGAAGGATTTCTATTTCTCTACATCCTCTCCAACACTTGCAGTTCTCTGTATTTTTAATAGTGGCCATTCTGATAGGTGTGAAATGATATCTCATTGTAGTTTGATTTGCATTTCCCTAATCATGAGTGATGGTGAGCATTTCTTCATGTGCTTTTTTGCAATTTGTATTTATTCTTTGGAGAAATGTCTATTCAAATCTTTTGCCTATTTTTTAATTAGGTCATTTGTCTTTTTATTATTGAGTTGTAACATCTCTTTATATATTCTGGATTTTTTTTTTTTTTTTTAAAGATTTTATTTATTTATTCATTTATCCCCCCCTTGCTGCTTGTGCTCGCTGGGTCAGCTAACCACGCCACGCGGGCGGGCTTGCCTTCACTAGGAGGCCCCGGGAACCGAACCCGGGGCCTCCCATATGGTAAACGGGAGCCCTACTGATTGAGCCACAGCCGCTTCCCTATATTCTGGATATTAAACCTTCATCAGATATGTGATTTCCAAATATTTTTTCCCATTAAGTTGCCTGTCTTTTCACCCTTTTGACAAAGTCCTGTGAGGTGCAGAAGTGTTTAATTTTGAGAGGTCCCATTTATCTATTTTTTCTGTTGTTGCACATGCTTTGGGTGTAAAGTCCAAGAAACCACCACCCACTACAAGGTCTTGAAGATGTTTCCCTACATTTTCTTCTAGTAGTTTTATGGTTCTGGCTTGTATATTTAGATCTTTGATCCATTTTAAGTTGATTCTTGTAAAGGGGGTGAGATAGGGGTCCTCTTTCATTCTTTTGGTTATAGATATCCAGTTCTGCCAACACCATTTGTTGAAGAGACTGTTTTTTCCCATTAGCGTGGGCTTGGTAGGTTTGTCAAAAACCAGTTGACTTATAGATGAGGGTTTTTCTGGGTTCTCAATTCTATTCCACTGATCGATGTGTCTATCTTTATGCCAGTACCATGCTGTTTGACCACTGTAGCTTTGTAACATATTTCAAGGTCAGGCAGTGAAATTCCTTCCACACTGCTCTTCTTTTTTAGAATGCTTTTGGCTATTCAGGTGCACTTACCATTCCAGATGAATTTGGTAATTGCCTTCTCTAATTCTGTAAAGTAAGCTGTTGGGATTTTGATTGGTATTGTATTGAATCTATAAATCAGTTTGGGTAAGATTGACATCTTCATGATATTTATTCTTCCAATCCATGAACACGGAATGTCTTTCCATTTGTTTAAGTCTTTTAAAATTTCTCTTAGCATTGTTTTGTAGTTTTCTGCATATAGGTCCTATACTACTTTGGTTAAATTCACTCTTGGGTATTTGAGTCTTTTTGTTGCTATTGAAAATGGAATTTTTCCCCTGATTTCCTTCTCAGGTTGTTCAGTACTAGTGTACAAAAACATTACTGATTTTTTTTGTGTTGACCTTGTATCCTGCCACTTTGCTGAACTCATTTATTAGTTCAAGTAGCTTAGAAAATCAGGATTTTTTAAGTACAGGATCATGTCATCCGCAAACAGTGAGAGTTTTACTTCATCTTTTCCTATTTGATGCCTTTAATTTTTTTTTTTTTTTCTTGTCTAATTGCCCTGGCTGGAATAACAATGGTGACAGTGGGCATCATTGTCTTGTTCCCGATCTTAGAGGGAAAGCTTTCAACCTTTCCCCATTAAGTATGATGTTGGCTGTGGGTTTTTCATATATGCCTTTTATCCTATTGAGGAATTTTCCTTTTATTCCTATCTTTTGAAGTGTTTTTATCAAAAAAGGATGCTGGAATTTGTCAAATGCTTTTTCTGCATCTATTGAGATAATCATGGGTTTTTTTTTTTCATTCAATTTGTTAAAGTGGTGTATTACATTGATTGATTTTCTTATGTTGAACCAGCCTTGCATACTAGAAATAAATCCCACTTGGTCATGATGTATAAGTCTTTTGAAATGCTGTTGCATTCGATTTGCAAGTATTTTGTTGAGAATTTTTGCATCTAGTTCATTAGAGAGATTGGTCTGTAATCTCTCTATTGTAGAATCTTTATCTGGCTTTGGTATTAGGGCAGTGTTGCCTTCATAAAATGTGTTGGGTAATTTTCCCTCCTCTTAAATTTTTGGAAAGAGTTTAAACAGGATTGGTGTTAATTCTTTTTGAAATGCTTGGTAGTATTCACCTGTGAAGCCATCTGGTCCTGGACTTTTCTTTGCTGGGAGATTTTTGATGATGGATTCAGTCTCCTGAAATGTGATTGGTATGTTATGTTCTTGTATTTCTTGTAGCATCAGTGTAGGTTGGTTGTGCATTTCTAGAAATTTGTCCATTTCATCTAGATTGTCTAGTTTTTTGGTATATAGTTTCTCATAATATCCTTTTATGATTCTTTTTATTTCTGTGAGGTCATTTGTAATTTCCCCCCTTTCATTTCTGATTGTATTTATTTGCATCCTCTCTCTTTTTTTCTTTGTTAGTCTAGCTAGGGGTTTGTCAATTTTATTGATCTTCTCTAAGAACCAGCTTTTGGTTTTGTTGATTTTCTCTATTGTTTTTCTGTTCTCATTTTCATTTATTTCTGCTCTAATTATTTCTTTTCTTCTGCTTCCTTTGGGATTGGTTTGCTGTTCTTTTTCTAGTTTCTCAAGTGGTTCAGTTAAATCTTTGAGTTTAGCTCTTTCTTGTTTTTTAATATAGGCATTTAGGGCTATAAATTTCCCTCTCAAGACTGCCTTTGCTCTACCGCATACGTTTTGAAATGTTGTGTTCTCAGTTTCATTTGTCTCAATATATTTATTGATTTCACTTGCAATTTCTTCTTTGACCCACTGATTATTTAGGAGTGTGTTGTTCAGTCTACACACATTTACGAATTTACTTTTTTCCTGTCTTATTATTGATTTCTAGTTTCATACCATTATGATCTGAGAAGGTGCTTTGTATAATTTCAATCTTTTTATATTTATTGAGAGCTGAATTGTGACCTAACATGTGGTCTATCCTGGAGAAAGATCCATTTGCACTTGAGAAGAATGTATAACCCGCTGAGTTTGGATGCAGTGTTCTGTATATTTCTGTTAAATCTAACTTGTTTATCATATTGTTCAAGTTCTCTGTTTCCTTGTTAATCTTCTGTCTAGTTCTATCTAATGATGTGAGTGGGGTGTTGGAAGTCTCCAATGATTATTTTAGAAATGTCTATTTCTACCTTCAGTTTTGCCAGAGTTTGTCTCATATATTTTGGGGCACCCTGGTTAGGTGCGTAGATATTTATGACTATTATATCTTCCTGATAGATCATCCCTTTTATTAATATATAATGGCCTTCTGTATGTATCTCTTATAACTTTTTTGCATTTAAAGTCTGTTTTGTCTGATATTTGTATAGCTACCCCTGCTCTTTTCTGGTTATTACTTGCGTGGAGTATCTTTTTCCAACCTTCCACTTTCAGCTGGTTTGTATCCCTGGTACCAAGGGGAATTTCCTGTAAGCAGCATATGGATGGCTCATGTTTTTAATCCATTCTATTAGCCTGAATCTTTTGATTGGGGAGTTAAATCCATTCACATTCAATGATAAATGTACTATTTACTTCCTCCATTTTATTCTTTGGTTTTCATATGTCATCTTGTTTTTCTCTCTTTTTACTCTTTTGGTTATCCTTTCTGCTATTCTTTCTTCTATACTCTCCTCCAAACCTCTCTCTCCTGTCTTTTTCTTTCAGGTTCTAAGGCTTCCTTTAATATTTCCTGCAAAGGTGGATTCTTTTTTGCAAACTCTCTTAGTTTCTGTTTGTGAATATTTTATACTCACCCTCATATTTGAAGGACAGTTTTACTGGATAAAGAATTCTTAGCTGGCAGTTTTTCTCTTTCAGTTTCCTAATTTCCTCAAATACTCTTTCTGCCCCTTTTCCCTTCTCTTCCCCACCTGGAACTCCCATCACATGTATGTTGTTGCATTTTGTGTTGTCATTCAACTCTCTGAGCCTCTGCTCAATTTTTTCCATTCTTTTCTCTCTGTGTTCTTTTCTATCTTCAATTTTAGCTCCTCTGTCTTTGGTATCACTTATTCTTTCTTCTATCATTTTGAGTCTGCTTTTGTATGCCTCAAATGTGTTTTTGACCTTACCTATTGTGTCTTTCATTCCCATGAACTCCATTACTCTTCTATTCAGGATTTCAAATTCTTCATTGCATTCATTCAATGTCTTCTGATGTCATTTATCTCTTTAACTATATTGTCTTTCAGCTCACTAATTTGATTTTGGAAATTTGTGCACATCTCACTGATTAGTTCTCTCACATTCTGTGCATCTCTTCTGGGACTTTCATGTATTCCTTTTCTTGGGTCATGTCTTCTATTTTCTTAGTATGGCTCATAATATTTTGCTGGTGTATAGGCATCTGGTTAGGATGTAGTTTACTCAGATGCTCTATCTCTTTCTCTTTTATAGGGATTTAGTGGCAGGAGACTATGAGTTACCACAGCTCTTTGATTTTTGGCTCGACCTGGATTGTTAGGATTGTCCTGCTGGTTGCTCAAAACTGGGCACTGGACTCAGTAATTGGTTGTAGAGTCACTTCCTAGGGCCTTGAGTAGGGAGGCTATAGAGGCCAGAAAAAGCCTCTCCTACTTCTTTTTAATTTCCTTGCATGCACTTCCTTACTCTGCCAGGAGATGATGCTCTTTGGCAGCTTTCAGTTTAATGTCTCATCTGAGTGTATTTGTTGCAACACTGACCAGATCAATGTGATAGAGCTTCCTGTCTGGAGGCTAGAAGCCTTGTAATTCAAACTTTCTGAGACAGTTCTCCAGTCTTCTCTGGCAGCCCCCTCCCTTTTCCCAGCTAGGAAATATTACCACTCCCCTCTGAGTCCTCAACAATCAGTCCAGTGTTAGTAAAGGAGGAGATTGGGAGGTTTGTATATCTTTAGCCCCTTGCAGGCTCCAAGGCAAACAATGGTGCAGCCCCACCCACCCTGGAAGGGCTATCAGGTCAGGGCAGACCAAACATGTGAGTCAAAAGCCGAGTCAGCCCCAGTCTCTCTCTCCCTTCTTCTATGCAGTTCTCAACAATTAATCTAGGCTAGAAAAGAGGTAGATTGTGAGGGTTGGATTTCTCCAGTCCTTTGCCGGCTCCCAGGGCAAACCACCATGTGGTACCACCTGGCCTGGAAGGGCCAGTGGGGCACTGCAGCCCAAATTTGTGGGTCAGAACCTAAGTCAGTCTTAGGCTGTGTCCCTCTCTCTCTCCTTTCCTGGGGTGGTAGATCCCTGGAGCCCCCTTTTTCTGTATTCACAGGCCCAGAGGCCCAAGAATTCTAAAGAGCCTTTAGTCTGGGGGAGGGTGCCAGCAGCAGTAGTCTTTGCTGGTTCCAACTCATGGTTCTGTTATCACGATTTCCCTCTTTTGTCCCTCTCTACTCTGGGTGGTGTGCAGCCTTCATCTGCTGTCCTAAATGCTAGAAGATCTTTTTCAGGGCTGTTTCAGCCTGTCCTATAGGTATTTTTCTGGAGAAGAGATCCCCCTGTCTTACTAGTCTGCCAACTTCCCAGAAGTCCTCCAATAATTTTCTTTTAAATGAAAAATAATGGGGAAGTGGCTGTGGCTCAAGAATTTGGGCACCCACCTACCACATGGGAGGGCCTGGTTTCAGTTCCTGGTGCTTCCTAAAGAAGACAAGTGAGACAGCAAGCTGGTGTGATGGGTTGGCTTGGCAAGCTGACACAACAAGATGATGCAATAAGGAGACACAAAGAGGAAACACAATGAGAGACAAAACAAAGCAGGGAGTGGAGGTGGCTCAAGCAATTGATTGCCTCTCTCCCACTTGAGAGGTCCTGAGTTCCAGTCCCAGTGCCTCCTAAAGAGAAGACAAACAGACATAGAAAGCACACAACAAATGGACTCAAAGAGCAGACAGCAAGCACAATGAAGTGGGAAATAAATAAAATAAATCTTAAAAGATGATATGTAGGAATGATGGATTTGATGATCATATAGAGCAAGATTTCAACTACTAATTCAAAATATTTAAATATATTTTCTATCAAATCTCATTCTATGCCTTCTGAGCATCCTAATCCTATGAGCATTGTGGGACATGATAATGACATTTTGACCCATTATACTTCTGTTATTTTTTTGATGCAGGGGATTTCCTTGACAAAATTTGCCTGATTTGCCCAATGGGATCCATTGATTCCTCCCAATTGATCAAAACCTTTAATTGAACCACCCCATAATAATATACATTCTTTACTTTCTTGGTTGATTTCCAAATACATTGAGATGAGATGTAGAACTCAGTGTTCAGGGGTTTGCATTGTTACACATCATATATGGGAGAACCAAGATGATTTAGGACAATGTATCCAGAAGATCATGTTCAAGGTTGAGCATGAAGGGAGTGTGAGTCCAGAAGACAGAGATGAATGTGAAGGAACTAATGCTAATGCAAATACCAAGAATAATTATAACTGAGAAATTCCAGTCTGCTTTCTCTGGTGGTGAGAACCTAATTCCTGTTGTGATTTTGGTCAGGGATTCCTATGTTTTGGAATCAGAGATGGAATTGATGTTCTCTGAACATCATGAGGAAATTAATAAATATAATTCATGGATATTCATGTTCTTATCATTTTTTAACAAATCAAATTTATTGATCCCTATTTATAAAGCATACAACCCATTCATAGAGTACAATCACGTTATTTGGCATAATCATATAGTTGTGGATTCATCATATCAATCATTATTAGAGCATTTTCATTATTACAATTATAATAAACAACAAACAACAAAAATTTCATCACTTTTCAATCTCTCTATACTTCCCCTGCTGTACATAGCTGCCATTTCTCACTGTTCTTACTTATTTATTTATTTACTTATTTATTTTAAAACTGTTTTATTGAGATATAATTCACATACTATACAATCCATCCAAAGTGTATAGTCAAAGGCTTTTAGTATAATCACAGCCTTGTGCAGTCAAATCATCTTTAATAGCCAAAAAAGAGAACACTTCCAGCCTCTTGACCCTTAGGAAAGGGGAATCTGTTCCTTATTTCTCTTGGAGCACTCTTCTTGTTCCTGTTGTTAATTGGGCTGGGGTTACTTCCAGGTAAAGGGTTTGACATTCTTGACAAGTGAGCGTGATAATTCTGATCAAGACTTGAATCTTAAACCTTCTTTCTCCATTTTCAGCTTTGCTCAAGTTCTGTTTGTTTGTGAGTAAAAATCCAGAGGAAGATAGATGCCAGCTGAGGTATTGACAATGCAATCACAGGTGAGTAAGGGATTCTTCTTTAACTGAAATTGCACCTCTGTTGCCAGCACATGGGAAAATTTCTCCTATCATATGGATATTTCAAATGCATTCAGGAGCTATTCAAGTTTCTGAGTTTAAATTAACTTTACACAAGACTCTTGCATAATTATGGTAATTTAGTGACTGATCAATAAGTAATATCCTTCCAATCATTAAAAGAGTTGGTTTCAGCTTCTGTTAAAGGCTATGTATTCTCTGGAAATATCAGAGAGATTTTCTTTTTTTCACCCAAACCAATGGCCTCATTGGAGAAATAAAGTATTCATGAATCATGTTAGTGCCTGAGATTGACCTAGGCTTGTGGTGAATAGAGGTGATGGAACTCTAAAATAGGTAGAATAAAATTTACATCCCTGTGAAAATTTTTAAAGATTTTGAGAGAACAGATGCAATGAATGGGTTATTTTTATCTTTAAGAAACAGATGAGATGAAGATACAAGAGAGACAATGAAAACTGGTATTTGTAGGCCCCAGAAAATGTTGAAATTGGAGGCCTTCTACTACAGGAATGATCAGTCTGTAGCCATGTATCAGTAAAATGGTCTCAGGAGTCCCTGGCTTGTAACCTTGAACCATCTGTACTTTCACATTATAATGAGTATCTGAAATATTTAGGGCTGAGGGGAGCAGGCCTTACTGATCCTGAGTTCTGTATGAAACCTGTTTAGCTCTGCAGAATTCTGGATATTGATTCAAAGTTCCCTTCCATTTTAATGACTAATAGACCTGTGAATTGAATTTAAATAGAAACCACTTCACACATTAGTTCCTTGGATTTGTCAAAATGCATAACATATTCTTAAATGATTTTGTAAGTGAAAGGAAAATGAGTTCATATATATAGGGGAATAATCTAACCATAGTCATTTTTTAAATGACATATCATGGATATTGGTTGACTTATGATAAGTCTGTAGATTTACTGAAAAATTGATGGGAAAGAAAGTTTTAGTTATGAATGCTTGAGTGAAAACTTTATAATCAGCAGCAAAAAGAAATAATTACAAGTTTACTGGGAAATTTCCAGGTGTATATCCCACCACATGTCATGTGATTTTCTTTTACAATGGGGTATTGTGTATTCAGAGTGTGTATGTGTCTGTGAGTGTACCTGAAAGGCAGATGGCAGTTCAGCATTGGTAATGATGTTACTGGAATCCCATACACATTTTGAGTTTTATATGCACAATCTCTGCTTCTTTAGTGCTGTTATTTTGAGCATTACACTCAGGACATAGGTAAGGATAGGCCTGTGTGAACTCAAATTTCTGGGATGTTCTAGGAGCTAGTGACCTTCAAAGATGTGGCTGTTGACTTCACCCAGGAAGAATGGGACCTACTAGACACATCCCAGAGAAAGTTGTTCAGAGAAGTGATGCTGGAGAATATCAGCCACCTGGCCTCAGTGGGTGAGACTCTCAAAATTTATCTATCATCTGTATCTATGTATTTACCATCTATCTAACCTACCTATCTACTATCTACTGATATATTTATGTTTTATCATCTTCCATTTATTTATTCAGATAGCTAGATCAGCTTCTCCACATTGTATAATCTTCATTTTCTCTTCTATTATAGTTTATGTATTACAATTTTAATAAATTTATATCATTTTATGAAAGATACAACTACCTAAATGAAATTTGTTTCCTTATTTTTATGTTTGTTTACTTCACCCCAATAGAATTTAATCTTATTGACCATAACATAATGTTTTTTTGAATCTCAATTTCCAGCACTTAGAACTGAGTTGAGAACTCAATGAACACTCTTTGAATGGATAAATAATTGATTGTGCTGAAATAAGTATTCTGCTCCAAGCACTATGCTGAAGCTGCAGAACACAGTAGTAAAAACATTGCATAAATCCTTTTCCACATAGACTTTAAATTGTTCTCATGAAATTTGTTTATTGGATTATTTTTGAACATAGTATTAAATCACTGTGGAAACATAGATTTCTCCCCATTTAGATTATAGAGGATTCTACAGTCTCTCTTTTAACTTGTTCACTGGTAGCAACAACCAGTGGTCTTCTCTGAAATGGGCAAAAGGTAAAAAATTATATCTTTTTGTTGAAAAATTATCAATGATCTGAGTTAAAGGCATTGCATTGCTGACCTTCATTGCTTACCTTATTTGTTGGTAACCTGACATGTACATCAAGATCATCACTGTTACTGTCACAACTCAAAATTAAGATTTCTTTTTTAATATAAACTGGATATCAAGTCTGCAAATCAGATGTGCTTTCCCAGTTGGAACAAGGAAAAATGTGGAGAGAAGGAATAGGATTCCTCATTTCCAGAGTCCCAGTGAGCTGTAAGGTCCCATGCATCATTAGAAGAAGGGTCTTGTGATATAGTGAGTAGGAGTTTGAAAATATTAACTTCAGGATTCCTTAAGTGAGTTACAATATCTTCAGGTTTATTTTTTAAAAGAAGAAAAACTTTATTTTAAACAGGTTCAGTGGTATGTATGCTACAGTAAAAGCTGACTATAGCAAACAGTTTTCATTAGAAGTGAGTTATGATTTCTGAAATGTGGCTTAGGAATCCTGGGGAAATTTAAGTCACATGTGTTCACTATTCCATACACTTCTCAAGTTCTATTCAAGTGTCTTTCACTTTAGGAAAGGGATATTTTTTTTTGCTATTGTACTTAAATTTTCACATAATGATCTTCATTCTGGTCCTATTCTTGAAAGATTTTCCCTTTATTTTTTTACTTCCCTGACATCCCAACTTCTTTTTTTCTCATATTCCATGCCTGAAAATTTTCTCTGATTGTAATGGCCTATAATATTTTCTTGTGCCTAGAGTATTCATTAATTTGATATTCTTTTCCTGCTAATTGTGAATGTTGGAAACACACTAACAGGGATACTTGGATTTTTCCAATATTTTCATCCTGCTAATGCTACTCTAACAATTTATTCTGTTTTTCCAAATGCTACAGGCAGGAAAAGTGCCTTTAAAACATGGGAAATGATAGAAAAGATATGCAACCCATCCATCTGTAGGAAAGTCACTTCTGAAATCATGTCATTGGTAAGCTTCATTGTGTGAACCCTAGTATTTGAAATAGATACCCAGGTATGGAATGAATTAGGAATTCAGTAAAGTCAGGAAACTGTAATTAATATTGGGATTAAATGCTAATCCAGCAAAAATCTGTGATAGTTTGTATTTAGGAAAAAAATTAACCTAAACACAAAACTCTAACTAAAGTTTATATTAAAAATGAATTACATAAACAGGTTTCACATATACAATCTTTGAATTATCATGAAATTCAAAATTCGTCAGATAGTTCTGCAATTAGATCACTATAATAGAGAAAATCTCCATGTATGGAGAATAATGTATATATAAAACTAACATGGGAAAGATTTTATTTAGAGACTATCACTAGAGGATAAAACTAGAATTCATATATAGAGAAATGAAGACTTTCATGTACATGAAAAAATGTTTTACAGTCTCTTATCTAATTCCCCACAGCAGAGATCTCATACCCAAAGGAATTCCTTTAAATGTAATTATTTGCAAGAAGATTCCTCTCACACATCAGCAGTGACCCAGCATGAATTAATTAACATGACAAAGAAACAATATTTCAGGAAACCACTTGCAACAGTTCTCAGTGACCACTCATCTTTTAATCAACATAAGCAGATTCACCCTAGAAGTAAATCATATGAATGTCACCAAAGTGCTAAAACCAGTATGCACCACTCTGACCTCAGACAATACAGTGAAACTCACATTGGAGAGAAATCCCATGAATGTCATCTATGTGGGAAAGTCTTCAATCAATATTCTCATCTTAAACAACATGAGAGGACTCACACAGGAGAGAAACCCTATAAATGTCACCTATGTGGGAAAGCATTCAGCCAGTATTCTTCCCTTAAATATCACGAGAGTATTCACACTGGAGAGAAACCCCATGAATGCCATCTATGTGGGAAAGCCTTCAGTCAATATTTTTCCCTTAAACGTCATGAGAGAACTCACACTGGAGATAAACCCCATAAATGTCACCTATGCGGGAAAGTGTTCAGTCAATATTCTTATCTTAAAGAACACAAGAAAATTCATACTGGAGAGAAACCCTATGAATGCCATTTATGTAGGAAAGCCTTCAGTCGATATTCTTATCTTAAACAACATGAGAGAACTCACACTGGAGAGAAACCCCATAAATGTCATCTCTGTGGAAAAGCCTTCAGCCAATATTCTACTCTGAGACAACATGAGAGGACTCACACTAGAGAGAAACCCCATGAATGTCACCTATGTGGGAAAGCCTTCAGTCAATATTCTCATCTTAAACACCATGAGAAGACTCACACTGAAGAGAAACCCCATAAATGTCATCTATGTGGGAAAGCCTTCAGTCAGTATTCTTACCTTAAACGTCATGAGAGAACTCACACTGGAGAGAAACCCCATAAATGTCACCTATGTGGGAAAGCATTCAGTCAATATTCCTATCTTAAAAAACACAAGAAAACTCACACTGGAGAGAAACCCTATGAATGTCATTCATGTAGGAAAGCTTTCAGTCGATATTCTACTCTGAGACAACATGAGAGGACTCACACTGGAGAGAAACCCCATAACTGTCATCTCTGTGGGAAAGCCTTCCGTCAGTATTCTACTCTGCGACAACATGGGAGGATTCACACTGGAGAGAAACCCCATGAATGTCACTTATGTGGGAAAGCTTTCAGCCAATTTTCTTCCCTAAAACGTCATGAGAAAACTCAACACTGGAGAGAAACCCCATGAATGTCATCTATGTGGGAAAGCATTCAGTCAATATTCTCAACTTAAAGAACATGAGGGAACTCACACTAGAGAGAAACCCTATGAATGCCATCTTTGTGCAAAAGGCTTCTTTCATCATTCTTCCATTAAGCCACATCAGAGAACTCAGATTGGAGAGAAACTCCATGAATGTGATCAATGTGTGAAAGCCTTCAGTATATGTTTTAATCATAGGTGACATGAGAGAACTCACACTAGAAAGAAACCCCATGAATGTCATTTATGTGGGAAAACCTTCAGTTGATATTCTTATCTTAAACAACATGAGAGAACCCACCCTGGAGAGAAACCCCATGAATGTCATCTATTTAGGAAATCTTTCACTTGTAGCTCTGCCCTCCAGCAACATGAGAGAATTCATGCTGGACAGAAATCATAATACCATATATATGGGAAAACCTTAATTTTTCTAGCCTTAAACAACATGAGATTACTTAAATGAGAGAGAATCCCTATGAATGAATGTCAACAATTTCAGAAAGCATCAGTCAATATTCCTCTGACCTTAAATTAAACAACTCTCACTGTAGAGGTTTTGGATATGAAAGAGACTTCAGCCATAGATTTAACCTTTAAACACACCAGAGAACTCAAGTAGTGAAGAAATACTTTGTTTTCAATCAGTTCAGAAGTTTCTGTAGTCATTTCTATACTTCAGATAATCTGAGGACATTCATACTGAAGAGAATCAATATGTATGTCATCTGTGTAGCAAAGCTGTTAGTAGATGGTTATATGATATGCCACATGAGAGAACTCATAATGTAAATTTCTATTTTATTTTATTATTTTTATTACTTGTATTTTATTTTTTAAAAGATACTTAGATTACATAAATGTTACACAAAAATTACAGGGATTCCCATATGCCCCACCTCCCACACCTCCCACAACCTCTCACATAAACATCTTTCATTAGTGTGGCACATCACCTGCAATGGATATACACATCCTGGGGCTTTGCCACTAAGCCTGAACCATAGTTCCCATTGTAGACCAAACTCTCTCCCACACAGTTCTGCATGTTATATGCTGATGTAAAGTGGCCTATATCTGTTGTTGCAATGACACTTAGGATAATTCCCAAGTCCCAAAAAAGCCCCTGTATTACAACTGCTTTTCCCTCTCCCTGCCCCAGAGTGTCCAGTGGCCACTGGCTCCACAGTAATGTTGTAATTTCTTCCATTACTTGAATCATAATATGTCTATAACAGAACACCAGTAAGTCTACTCTGGTCCATAGCTCTCACCCCAATCCTGAGGAGTCTGGGATGGTGATGTCTACTCTACCTCCAAGTGAGAGAGGGCTTATATCCCATGGATAAGATGGATGGGATTATCCTGCCTGCAGCTGCAGACTCTCTTCAGATAATGTAAATTTAATGGAATTGGAGAGACTTCATCTGCCTCTCTAACTGGTAAACTAATCTGAGAAATCACGTTAGGAATTCTGTACCTGTATTCAATGTGAGATTGTGCTAATACCTAATTTATTCTTTAAATTAATTGAGTGAACCTCAACAGTGAAACATTAGGTGTGTAATTACTGTGCACTATCATTCAGTCAAACCTAAGCCTTGTGTGCTCAAGAAAACTGAGTTTAAGAATATCCACAAAAACATGAAGTAAGATAGAGAAGTCTTTATTAGGAAGCTGAAACTCCTTGAGTGAGTTCCAGAAAATTGATGGTGGACAATGTATTCAATGAAAAATCATGGAAAATCATTTATTCAGAGATTGGGGATGTTGTGTGCATCAGTAATTGTGTTTCAGTGAGGGATATTGTTTCAGTGGTTTGGGCAAATGATTGGGTATCTAAGGACTGATTTTAGTATTATCAACAGTAGAAATGTTATAGGTTTGGGGATAGAAGAATGTGTGAATTCTGTAGTTTTGGAATCTTTCCCACTTAAATGAATATTGTTCTCTTGTTGCCTTTCTGGGTCAGTGATTAAATATCTGAAGCAGGGGAAAGATATGGTCACTATTTTCCTGATCTTAGAGGAAACAATTCTTCATCTCAGTGACTAGAATCTTTATCAGTAGGTTTGAGAATCATGTACACAGTAGTTCACTGTGGCAAGCAGAGGTCCAGATCATTCCCACTGCCCCTCACTAATGTCCCAGTATGTAGAAACAGTCAAAATGCACTGCAATAATTGTCTTTTAATAATCAAATATCTAATAGATTCCAAAACCAGCAATGCTATTATGATGGTTGATATTTGGAATTCATGTGCTTGGCATTAATTATTTAAAAATTAAGATCCATAACATGCAAATATGGAAATTTTACAGCTAATTGAATATAGTTTTTTTTTAAATGATATTAATTTTATTGCATCATTTTACTGGCTAGAATGCCAGACTTATAATGGATATAAGTATAAAAATAAACAAATTCTTACAAGTAAGACTTTGCTGCTACAGTACTGAATAAGTAGTGGAGGTTGCAATTATAATACAACTTTAAATAACATTCACATAATGGATTTAAAACAATCAACCAGGGGCTAAGATATAAAGGTTTACAAAGGGAAATCCAGGACAATGTGAAAACTCAAAAAGTTCATATTTCATCTATAGGCTTTACTTAACCATAAATCCAGCAATAAAAATATTAACAAAATTCACAGCAACCCATGATGAAACTATGTTTTGTTTTGTTTTTAATAGGCCAAGGAAATATAGAAAGATTAGTAAATGGGGTGAGCTTCCCAGGTGGACTGGCTCTATCCCACCACTGTGTTTCCCATCATTTCTACCCAAGAACTCTGCACCCAAAGTACATTAAGACATGTCCAAGTCCAGAATAATTTTTTAAAAATGGGGAACAGAGTAGCTCAGTGGTTGAGCACCTGCTTCCCATGTATGAGGTCCCGGTTCAATTCCTGGTACCTCCTTAAAAAAAAAAAGGACTCTAATTAGTCAGTTACTTTCATTTTAGACCTAAATTATGCCCATTGGTTTCATAGGCTTTTCTGTGAACAGTTTATACCAGATATGATGGGTTGTAATACAATTACGAAAAGATATTTTAATACAACAGAATCAATTGGCATTTAACATTTTAATGTTCTTAGTATTTCAACCAGTTTCCTTTTTGGGAGATTCAAGAAAAGAAAAGAAAAAAAAGAATACTTATACAAAGGCAAATGCTACAGAACCTGATCTGTTTCTAAAAACACACATTAGAATCTCAGAATGACACTTTGAGAAGAAAATGAGTTCCTTATAATCCACACAAATGCTTTCATACAGAAAAATCTCTCAGATAAAGAACAATTTTAAATATGATACAAAATACCAACATACCAAACTTTGCTGAATACACAGTTTTAAAAGACTGCTGAATGCTGTCCTGCTAAAATTGGGTCAACAAAAGTATTTCTATTCTCACCATTTCACCTTGTGTTGTATGTAATATTGAAAGATAGCATACTTTGCTCTGAATAGTAAATCTTTGGATTACTTTAATCCATAAAAGGATACTTCTTTCATCACTTCCATTATATATAGATATAATGCCAGATGGATTCAGCTTGACTGATCCATCTGTGAATCAGCACTGAGCATCTGGTGTCCTCAGAATGCCAGTGCAGGGAGGGCAAGGATTTTGTCTGGTATTGCATCAGGATTGTTGTTGATGGGTATCTCCACCACCAACTCATGCAAATGTGTCACTTCCTGGGGGCCATGGCAAGCATGATCCTGAATTTACTACTTCCAATTAATGATACCCTGTCATTGGGCACTGCCTGTAGAATTGTTCTGATTACCCAGAGCCTAGCGTGAGATGGAGTTTTCTAGCCCAAGGAGGACCTGAGAGCTCTTGGTACCCCTCCCCATTTCCAACCAAGCCTGACAGCACACATGACACTGCCTGTCAAACATGTAGTGCTGGCTCAGCCAAAGATAGATATTTTGTGAGTTCTGTAAGGTCCTTTTCTCTACCAGGAAGGCAGTATTATAAGCTCTGGGGTTGCATGGTCTGTCACACTCCCAAATATGATGGCCAGAATTTTTTGGGATTGGGAGCATAAAATTGTAATCACTATTGGGATGTGAAGTGGTACAGGATGTATATGTATAGAAACTCCATACATTTTAAGTATTAATTATAGATTAACTATCACCACCCTGTTCCCTGATAGCCTATCTTATATATTTTTTATCTATGACTGCTGATTATAATACTTCATATCACTGAGATCCTACAATATTTTCACTTTTGGGTCTACCTTATTTCACTTAATGTGATATCCCGGGTTTATCTATGTTGTTGCATATATCAGAACTTCATTCCCTTTTTAATGCTTAGAAATATTCCTTTGTGTGTGTATAACATATTTTAGTATGCATTCATCAGTTGATGGACATGAGTTGCTTCCATCTTTTGCCAACTGTGAATAATGTTGCTATGAACATCAGTGTGTAACTATCTGAGCTGCTGCTTTTAATTCCTTTTGGTATATACCTAGCATTGGGATTGCCAGGTCATATACTATTCTATACTTAGCTTTCTGAAGAAACACCAAAGTGTTTTCCACAGTTGGTGCACCATTTTATATTGCCACAAGACTGAGTGTTCCTATTTCTGCATATCCTCTCCAAAACTCATTTTCTTTCATTTATAAAATTGCATCCATTCTAATGAGTATGAAAGGGTATCTCATTGTTTCGATTTTCATTTCCCTGATGGCTAGCTAATTATGTTGAGCATCTTTTCATGTGCTTTCTCACCATTTTTGTATCTTCTTTGGAGAGATAATTTTCAAGTTTTTTACCCAGTTTTTAAATTGTGTTGTTTATCTTTTTTATTTTAAGTTGAAACATTTCATTATATGTATACTGGATATTAAACCATTATCAGATATTTGGTTTCAAAATATTTTCTCTTGTTTTGTACATTGTAATTTATTTTTCATGATAAAGTCTTTTAAGCAACAACATTTTTATATTTTGCCCCACTTACCTGTTTTTTTCTTTTGTTGATTATACTTTGGGCAGAAAGTCTTAACAAACCATTGCCTTATAAAATGTCCTGAAGATGCTTCCCTATATTTTCTTTTAGGATTTTCATAGTTATGGCTCTTATATTAAGGTCTTTGATCCATTTTGAGTTTATTTTTGTATATGATGTGAGATAAAGGTCTACCTATTATTTTACACATGGTTCTCCAGTTTTCCCAGTACCATTTGCTGAAGAGACAATTCTTTCCAGATTGAGACATCTTTTCCACTTTGTCAATAATTGGTTGGCCAGAAATGTGAGGGTTGAATTCTGAGATTTCAATTCTATGCCATTGTTCTCTATGTCTGTCATTTTGACCCTACCGTGCTTTTTTTTTTTTTTTTTTTTTTTAATTTCTCTTATTTTATATCATTTAACCCTCAACAATCCTGAGGTCATGGTGGGGTCTTTTTTTTTCCCCAAGATTTACTTTTATTTATTTATTTATCCCCCCTTGTTGCTTGTGCTCCCTGTGTCCATTTGCTTTTCATTTTTTCCTCTGTGTCTGCTTGTCTCCCTTTGTTGCATCATCTTACTGCAACAGCTTACCATGACATGTGGGTTGTCAGCTCACTGAGCCAGGTGGGCCATCAGCTCACCATGCTACATGGGCTGTCAGTTCACCGCACCATATGGGCTGGCTTGCCTTCACCAGGAGACCCTGGGAATCAAACCTGGAGTCTCTCATATGGTAAACAAGAGCCCAACCAACTAAGCCACACCCACTTTCCCACCATGCTCTTTTGAGTACTGTGGCTTTGAAATAACTTTTAAGATTGGGAAGTGTGAGTCCTCCAACTTCAGTCTTTCTTGTGGAATCTTTATCTTAAATTACTATGAAGATAATGATGGATGCAGAGAATGAGTTAGCTAATTTTCCTCCTCTTTAATTTTTTTGGAAGAGTTAGAGCAGAATTAAAGTTGTCTTCTTTGAATGTTTGGCAAACTTTCTTATGAAGCCATGTGGTCCTGAACTAAATTTTTGGGAGCATTTTGATTATGGATTCAATCTCTTTATTAGTCATTGATTTGTTGAGATCTTCTATTTCTTCTTCAGTCAATGTAGGTAGTTTATGTGCTTCTCAGAATTTGTCTTTTTCTTCTAAGTTATATAATTTTTTGGCATATATCTTTTTTTTAAATAATTTATTGAGGTATAGCATTCATACATGAACATATATAAACTGTAAGTGTTCAGTAAACATCGTGATCTTACAAAACAAACATGTATAACATCATACAGAGCTCCCACACATCACCCCCCCACAAACATCCTGCATTGTTGTGAAACGTTTGTTAACAAATCATGAAAGAGCGTTGTCAAAGTATTAGTACTAACTATAATCTGAATCTTCCTACCCTATACATTTTTTTAAGGATTTATTTATTTATTTACTTTTAACCATTTTTAACCCCCCCCCACTTTTGCTGTTTCTGTGTCCATTCACCAGGCAACTCTCTGTGTCCATTTCCTGCCCTCTCTTCTCATCCTTCTCCTGTCTTCACTGGGATTCAATCCTTGGAACTTCCTATGTGGGAGAGAGGTGTCCTACTACTGCCTGCATCACCTTAGTTCCTGGTTTTTCTGTGCATCTCATCTTGGCTCTCCCTTGTGTCACTCTCCTGTTATGTCATCATCTTGCTGCATGGCTTGTGGGGCCTGGCAGCACACCTGCACACAGTGACTAGTAGCTCACCCGTGCATGGGGCCTGGTGGCTCACCTGCTTGCAGGGCCTGGTGGCATACCCACACACGGGGCCTGGCAGCTCACCCACAGACGGGGCCTGATGGCTCACCCACTTGCGGGGACTGGTGGCCCACATGCCTTCTATATTTTTCTTTTTTTTTCTTTTTACCAGGAGGTCCTGGGGGTCAAATCCAGGACCCTCTATATAGGAGATAGATGCCCAACCACTCGAGCCACATCCGTCCCCCTGCTATATCTCTTAAGGTTGACCAAAGATAGCCAAAGTTACAGTCTTTTCCCGTACAGGATGGTCATATAATAAATCAGGCTTAGTTTATCACCAGCATTCTAAAAACCAGACCTAGGGAGAAAAACTAGGTCTGGGGACACATGCATGGTTTCTAATATAGCGAATGTTTAGCCTACCCTGATTATCACAAAATCAGGACAGTCAGAATATTTGCACCATATATCTTGTGGCAGTTTGAAGTTATTTAATGTCTCCCAAAAAGTAAAAGATTATGTTTTTGAAATAATCCCTTCCTGTGGGTGTAGGGCACCTTTTATTGGACTACATCAGTGAGACATGACAGAGGTTGGGATTCTGCCTTCTTGCTGTCCTTATATAAATGAAGACACAGAAGAAAAGGAAGTTGCAATTTTTGATCCTGCTATGTGAGAGAGGACTCAGATCAACAGCAGCCAAAATTTTAGCACAATGTCCCCAAGAGAAAAAGCCTACAGTACAGTTGAAGGCTGAAGAGGGAAGCCAGATGTCTGACAGCCCACAGATGAACTTGGGAAGAAAGCAGAGCAGCCAAGACTGGAGAGGAGGTCTTGAAAGTGACAAGCCCTATGACTGCTTGTCCACAGCTGAGTTCCAGGAGATTGTAGATTCTGTAAGGGACACCAACAGAAAATGGTAACCATCTTGCTTTGCAATGTGGGAGGACCCCAGTATCATCAGTAGCTAAGATTGGTGAGAAAACATCTCTGCTGATACATTGATTTGGATATTTCATGGCCTCATAATTGTAAGCTTTTATCCTAATAAAATTCTCATTATGAAACCTAACCGTTTCTGATTGTCTTAGTGGCAAACTAAGACACATCTGTTCATAGAATCCACTTATGGCCCTTTTATATTTCAGTAAGGATGTTAGTAATATCTCCCATTTCATTTCTGATTTTCTTTATCTGTATCCTCTTCTTTGTCAGTCTAGCTAAATGTTTGTCAATTTTATTGATCTTTAAAAAGAATCAACTTTTTGTTTTATTAATGCTCTATTGTTTTCTCATTTTCTATTTCATTATCTCTGCTCTTATCTTTGTTATTCCCTTCCTTTTGCTTGCTATTGGTTTAATTTGCTCTTCTCCATTTTCTTCCAGTTTTGAGGTTAGCTGTCTAATTTGAAGTCTTTTTTCAATTTTAAACTAAACAGCTAGAGCTATAAATTTCTCCCTCAGGGCTGCCTTTGCTGCATTCCAATAGTTTTGGTATGCAGTATTTTCATTTACATTTACCTCAAGACATTTCCTAATTATGCTTCTAATTTTCCCTTTTACCCAATGGTTGTTATAGATTATATTGTTTATAATTTCCACATATTTGTGAATTTCCCCTTTCTCCCTATGTTACTGATTTCTAGCTTCTTTCCATTGTGGTCAGAGAATATACATTGTATGATTCAAAATTTTTTAATTTATGGGAATTGTTTTGTGACCCAACATATAATATATCATGGAGAATGATCCATGTGCACTTGAGAAGAATATGTAGCTTGTTTTGTTGGATGCAGTGTTCTATACATGTCTTATAGGTCTAGTTTGTTGCATGTATCATTCAAGTCCTGTACTTCCTTATTGATCTTCTCACTAGATGTTCTCTCCTGTGTTAAAGTCTCCTATTATTACTATAGAACTTTAAATTCTTCTCTCCAAATCTGTCAGTTTTTGCTTCATATAATTTTGGGTTCTGCTGTTAGGTGCATAAATATTCAGAGTTGTTACAACTTCCTTTTGAATTGTTCCCTTTATCAGTATGTAATGACCATCCTTGTCCTTCATATATGTTTTTTATTTAAAGACTATTTTGTTCTATATTAGTATAGCCACCTCAGCTATCTTTTGGTTACAAATTACATGGAATATTTTTTTGATCTTTTCACTATCAATGTATTTGTATTTTGAATGTAAGATAAGTTTCTTACAGACAGCATATAGTGGAGTCATTCTTTTTAGTACATTTTGAATATATCTTCCATTTGACTGAAGAGTTTATTCCATTTTGCATTTAAAAACAGTACTGATAATATAGAACTTCTGCCTCTGAGATTGCAACTTCAACTGTTTATGCTGCTAGGAATGGATGTGCCCACTGCTCATATTTAATGAGCCTTTTTTAACCCTGGGAGAGGTGCTTCTGGTGTTGTTGCCTGTCTAGCCTTGTCAGAAACTCTTCAATGACCAAGCTGGTGTAGGGAAGGGAATGGGAGCAAGTTCAGATCAGAAGCCACAGACTTCAAGTCTTCTTAGAAGCATAAATGATACTAAGATTATTGTATGCCTTCAATCTCTTCTCAGAGAGCTCAGATGTTTCCTTTGGTCAAATTTTACAGCTCAGGGTCATATGTTGCAAAGAGAATGTATGGATCATTTTATATAATCATAGCATGAAGTCCTGGAGGTCAGTTTTTTGCTTAAAAAATTATAGATCCTTTGGGGGTGGGTAGATGAGTTGGCTCAAGAAATAAAGGGTAAAAGTCTAAATAGGAGCACAAGGTGAGAAGTTGAGTGGTTGGAGAAAAGTAAACTCACATCCCATCCTGACTTGTCAGTCACTTTTGGCTCCTTGTGTTAGGGAGCTTAAAATAGACCCCCAAATCAGCCAAAGGCATGATTTGGACAAGAATGAATATCACTGGAGTGCTTCCTGAAAGAAGAAGAGCCAGAAATGACAGGGAGTAATTTCTGAGGGTAAGATACTATATAGGACCTTTCATTTAAATGGAGTAACTCCTCTTTCCTGCCCAAAAACTCTGATGTGAGACTGGAGATGACCTTTCAAGGATGAAGAGATGAAGAAATAAGTGGGCTGGATTCATACAGGAGCAGAATGACTTTATCATAAGGATAAGTTGTGACCAAATTGATTGGATTGAGTCTAGGAAAATGAATTTTGTATTTTGTATTTCAAAAGTCTGTATCAAAGAAGTAAACAAAAGAAAAAACAAAAAAGTCTATTTCAGGGCAATGCTGACATATCTTTGAGAGCACAGTTTGTGGAATATATGGTAGGTAAACTTATGTGACAGTCACCTGTGCCCTGGTGCATAAGCCTGATACTTAAACTAATATCCACACATTTTCTTACCAAAGGTGGAGATTATTGTACTTACTGGTAGTTTGTGAGATGGGTGGTCCATTTTTGAACTAGACTCATGTTCATAACAGGGAAGGTGGAAAGAAACAAACCTTAGTTCTTCACATCTAATATTTGATGCATTCCCACTCTCTGAGAATATGCTCTGACAGATGACAAAAGTCCTTAGAGATGTAGAGCTGGCAACACAAACTACTTACCTAATGGCTACCAGTTGCCAGTGAACATACAAGCTGGAATAAACCACCTGTATCTTATTCTGAAATTCCTTATCATAAATAAATACAATAAAGATTTAGTGTACTTGGAGTTACTGATAATTAAATGTTTGGAAAAACTGGAGAAATATTACAAACAGTAAAAATGAAAATATGCTAAAAGGGGCAATAAAAATGTTAAAATGCAATGAGACTTTTTTTTATGCAGTATCTCTATGAAAGCCTATAACCTTGTTCAAATAAACTGTGTACTGAAATACAAAAGTAAGGATGAACACATTTACAAAATTGTAATATTATAGTCTACAAGCCCTTTAGAAAGCTATTGTAGAAACTGAAGGAAAGATGAAAACAATCACAAATTCCAGGTTGGGTAAAGAAGAAAGTTGAGACACTCTGACCTGCCAAACTGGGAAAAATAATTTCTACTTAACCATATTCATCTGTTTTCTTAATCCACAGTCATGTGCTCAGCAGCCATCTTGAGCCTCCATGAATCCTATAAGCTCTCTGTCCCGGACCCTGATCTTCACTCACACCTCCTGCACCTTTGCTGTCTGTTGGCTGGTTTCACAGAAAGCCTTGGGGCACAGAGTTATGGCCCTATGGTTTGTGGTAGGGTTAGGGCTGATGCTGCACCCCCACCCCACACCCAGCAAGCTTGTGCCAGCCCTATCCCAAACACCCACCCATCACAATCCCAGAGAGGGTTTGGCGCCACAGTGGATTCTGACCTAGGTGGATGCAGAGATCCTGAAGTTCTGCCCAAGGGAGATGGGAATATGTTCAGCACTATTTCCAAGACTTTGGGAAAGCATAGATTGAGGTGCATCCAGGTCAGGTGATCTTTCTCCCAGTGGACTATCACTTGGGTGGAGGAGCACTTCTTTGTTCTCCCCTGCCAGGGAACCCAACCTCCACAATCCTCCCCTACCCTAGAGTGAATTCCTGCTGATTCCAGTTGGTCTCCACCCACTCAACTCTAAGTTCCATGACAGAAAGCCACTCAGTCATTCTCATCCCTGAGAATGGATTCTGGCACAGGGCAGATCTGCACACAGCCTGGGCCCTCTGATCTGAAGGGAAGGAAGCTCAGGGATGCAGCCAGATAGTGTTGAGGCCACAGGCCTTGGACCTGGGCTCTCTGATCCAGTGGGTGATTGGTGGACAAGGAAGAGAGCTCAGGATGGAGAGGGGCTGGGGAGACAGGAGCTATTGCTTGGGCTGGGCCCAGAGAGGAAGGCCTGGGGCCAGGAATCAGCAGGATGTGCTGCCACCACAATGGCAGTATCTTGTGGCATCTTCCCTTCTGAATCCTGCTGGCCTCTGCAGGAGGTCTGATGGGCCCCTGGTAAGTGTCTGCCTGTTTCCTGGATTGTTTGTGGTTTCTCCTTCATCTACATAGGGGCATCCTGGAGTTGCTGAAAATGCTGCACATGATTGTTAAGAGATCAGTGGCCATGAACATGCCCAAGTGGGCCTGCCCCCTGGGGACTAAAGGACACAGGGCATGTGTAGGATGGGCATGTGTAGGGCATTTGTAGGATGTGGCCCAGTTGCAAAGGTAAGATATCTTCCCTCATCTCATTTTTGTGTGAATGAAGGCAGCAAAGGACAAGGGTGGCTCCTGTTGGGCATTGTTTGCATGTAGGTGTCAAGGCAAATTAGGGTCCAAGAAGAGGTCTAGCAGGTTAGGGTTCTTTGATTCTGCAGTCAGGGTCTCTGCTGTCCCCACCAGGACTGGGCTTATGCCAGTCCAGGAGATCCAATGAGTGGTTAGATGGTCACTTACCTTTGACCTGATGAGCATGGGGCATGGTGGAGGCAGTGGTGCTAGTGCAGGGCTGTTGCAGAGGGACAGGAGACATTGGCTGGAGGAAGCCATGCTCTGGGCTGGGGCTGCCAAAAGAAGAGGGGGGTAGAGAGAGAGAAAGAGACAGCACACATGCACAAGAGACAGATGAAGCTGGCAAAACCCTACAACACCTAGTATTCCCAAGCAGTCTCCCCTTCAGGTACTAACCAGAGCCCACCCAGCTTAGCTTTAGAGATCAGACTAAATTGGGCATGTTCAGTGTGATATAGCCATAAATGCTGGTTGCTATGGTTTGGAGCCTCAAGCACCTGTGCTGTGAATTGCTGTGGAGCCTTGTCCAGCTTCAGGGTCTACAGGTCCCTTGAGCCTGGCTTTTGACCACTGGCCCCTGATGACTGCCACCAGCCATCAGGGTGCCCTGGCCACCATGGTATGTCTCACTCTTGGCTCATGCCCACATGCCAAGAGCCAGGGTGGTGGCCACAAGGCAGGCCAGGCATTAAGGTGGCTCTGACAGTGTCCAGCTACCCATATGGCAGACTAGAAGCCAAGGGCTCCCTGGGGTACTAGGTGGTTTCTAAAGAGGCCTGCCTCCCCTTGGCTTCCAACATCCCACCAGGTCAGGCATCTTCAGGGTGATGTGCCCTCAGGCCCTCTGTTCTGTCCCACCCTGCCCCAGCCTGGCTCACTCCCTGGAAAGCCCCCCACCTAACCACCATGCCCATCCCATTCCCAGCCCATCTGTGTCTCAAGTCTGTCCCTGCTAACCTGCACAGCCCAGCAGGCCCTTCCTTGTATGTCCTAGGGCAACCTGCCCAACCAGGGCCCTCCCCACCCAGTAGACTTGACTGAGTGCACCAGGCTAGGGTGAGGAGAGTGCCTAAGGCCTTGTTTCCTGCCCAACACTCAGGAATATTTCTCCTCTAGGAACCTGGTCCAGGTGGTCCCCATGCCTATCTTCCCATAGGGTGCACACATCCTCCTGCCCATGTGGCCACAGCCCTCCTGCTATTGGACTCCCTAAGATGAGTACACCTGTTCTGGGCTAGGATCCATCCTCAGCCCTCAGAGCCCAATGGTAACTGCCCAAGGCAGAAAGCTGACATCTATCCAGAGGGCTAGGTCTGGTGGAGCCACTGGTTCCCCTTGGTAGATGTCAGCTTCTGCCTTGTCCTGACTTGCCTACCCATGCACCTTCAAGCAGCACACACTGTGCATTGGGGCATCTGCCCAACTCAGCAGTAGGAAACAAATCATGGCTCTGATCTGGTCTGATATGGGAAACCCCAGCCAGGGTCCAAGATGGAGACCATCATATCATGGGCTTGGAGGCATGCTATCTGAAGTCATTATCGACTAGGAGGAGATACCCTTGGAACTGGGAACTGGGATGGCCTTGGATAGGCAGATCTCCAGGTGTCTGTAAGGAGAAGCAGGGCTCTGGAGACTCCCTGTGATTCCCTGAGCACCAGCAGCCCCCACATCCCAATGCAGTGGATATATCCTCCACTCCCATCTCCTGTGACTTTGGCTGAGGGTGTGCTTCCTTGGAAAGGCCCTTGAGGCTTAGAGCTATGGACCTGGAATGTGGTTGGGTTCGGTGCTCTGCTGACCCTCACCCCACCCCACCTCTGAAAGCCCTCACCCACACCATCCTCACCCCCACCATGTACTACCTCACTAGACTTCCATACCACAGTGGACCCCTGTGTGGTCACAGAGCTCCTGATGAACCTTCCAAGAGTGACTGGAACATATTCTGTGCTGTTTCCAAGACACCAGAAAAGATTCAGTCACTTCCTGCCTCTTGGGGTTTCCTTTTCCTAATGGGTTATCCCCTTGGGGGGCACTTCTGAGTTCTCCCCTGCATGCGAGCACTCCCTCTGCAAACATCCCTGATGGCTAGATTGACTCCTTGCTCTTTCCTGGCAGTCTCCACCCACTTGACTCTAAACTCCATTAGAGCAGGCCACTCAGCCCTCTTTCCCCTCATTTCAGAGAAGAGATCTCAGCACAAGGTTGACCTGCAGCCAGCGAAGGCCCTCCAACTCCAGGGAAGGAGGCCCAGGGATGCCACTTCCTAGCTGGGAAGTAGCCAAGGTTGGAAGACATGCTGCTGCTGGTGGTGGTCTTTCTTGGCATCTTCATGCCCAAATCCTGCTTTCCTCTGCAGGATGGGCCCCTGGAATATGTCTGTCTCCCAGTTTGTCTGCCTGCCTGCCTGCCTGCCTGTCTGTTTCCCAGGCAATTTGATGTTTTTCCTTGGTCTGCAGAGGAGCCGTGGAGTGTCTAAAAGTGCCACATGATTTCTTTTTTTATGTGAGGAGCTGGGACAGGGGATTGAAACTTGAACTTAGTATGTGGGAAAACGGCACTCAACCACTGAGCCACATCTGCTCCCACCACATAGTTTCTTGAAAGTACTGGCCAAGAACATGCCCAAGGGGGCCTGACATGTGGGTGGATGGGTGGGTCCAGTCAAGTGAGGACTGGAGGACACTGGGAGTCTGTAGGATAGGGACCAGGGACAAAAGGAATGTATGTTCCCTTGGCTCATCCCTGTTGTGCTAGGGAAGGCAGCATAGATCTAGGGTGGCAAGAACAGGTGGGCAGCCCCTGGTGTGCACTGTTTGCAAGCAGATGCAAAGGGCTAGGGTCCTCATGATGTGGAAGAGTTCTAGCAGGTGAGAGTTTTTTGCCTCCACATTTGAGGTCACTATCACCCCCACCAGGCCTGGGTTTGTGCCACCTGCCAGTGCCACAGTGGCCAGGTGGCATATTGGAGGCCACCATGCCAGTGCACTGCAGGAGCAGAAGTCCTGGAGGTCTTCACTGGAGGGAGCCATGCTCTGGCTGTGGCAGCCAAAAGAAGAGTGAGAAAGACAGACACTCAGATGTCAAAAGCCTACATCACCTGGTATTACCAGGCAGTCTCCCATGCAAGTATTAACCATGCCTGAACTTCTTTACCTTCTGACATAAGGGGACATCAGGTGTCTTAGGCTAGTATAACCCCATATGTTCCAGACACTGCAACCTGGAGCCTCAAGCATCATGCTGCACAGCAGGGATGGTGGAGAATTGCCCAACCGCAGGGGCTGAGGTTGCCCAGTGCCCAGCTCTAGGCCACAGGCCCTTCCTTGATGCTACCAGCTCCCTGGGTACCCCTGAGGGCCAAGATGCTGGCTGGAAGGTGAGCTGGCATTGACAGTGCCAGGCCATCTGTCTGGCTGACCAGAGGCCAAGGGTCAAAGGCCTCTGCAAGTTCCAATGATGCATGCCTCTGCTTGGCTTCTGACACACCACCAAGTAAGGCATCCTCAGGGGGTTTTTCCCTCAGGCCCTTGGCAATGCCCCATCCAGCCTAGCTTGGCTTAGTCCCTGGAAGATCCCCAACCCCTTACAAACCACCATGTGCTTGCCCATTCATAGCCCATGCCTGACCCTATGGTGACCAATTTGTCAGGAACATGCAGTGACAAAACCTCTACCACTAGGGCCAATGGAACTTGTTAGACACTATGGAAATACAGATCTCAGTGACTCCTACCTACACAGATGGGAGTCTGTTGCCAAAAGAAAGTGCTGTTGGATGTACAAGCACTTGAATTTTGGACATGCAAACTGTAGCAGTTTGGCAGTATTTATGAATTCCAAAAATAGATATTGGATTATGTTGGTAAACTGGTCTGTTCCTCAAGGTATATTATATATTGTATTGGATTCAGAGGTTTCACTCTTTCTTGATTAAATTATGATTAATGTTTTGATTGGGCCACTATGGTGGGTGGGGACTCAACAGAGAAAATGACAAGGCAGAGGAGTTAGTTGGAGTTTTGATCCTGAAGCCTGGGAAGTAAGCACAAAGAGAAGCATATATGTGAGGAAAGAGAAGGCTCCAATAGGCATAGCAGAGGCCCCAGGAAGAGAGACATGCCCTTTGCCTGAGAGTTTAAAGCCGGTCTTGTGGAGAGAGCAGAGCACCTGAGCTCAGAGAGAAATGAGCCCCCAGAAGAGAGACAAGACTTATCCCAGCCTGTGCCTGAGACTGGAAGAAGCTGGGACCTCAGAGCCTTGGGAGGAAGAGGGAAGCTGAACTCTTGCAGAGGCTGGCAGCCATCTTGCTCTACATATAGCAACAAATTTTGGTGAGGGAAGTAACTTACACTTTATGGCCTTGTGACTGTAAGCTTCTACCCCCAAATGAATACCCTTTATAAAAGCCAACAGATTTCTGGTACTTTGCATCAGCACCCCTTTGGCTGACAAATACAAAATTTGGTACAGAGGAGAGGGGAAGTGCTTTTGCAATAACCAAAATTCTGGAATGGTTTTATGAATGGGTGAGGGGTATTTTTTGGAGGAATTGTGAGATGCTTGATAGAAAAGACCAAGATTGCTTTGCAGAGACTGGTGGATGCTAAAGAGACTTTTTATGAGGTCTTAGAAGTACACGATGAAACTAGAATTGGAAACTGGAGGAAAGGTGATCCATGTTTTAAAGTTGTAGAGAACTTAGCAAGATTAACTCCTGGTGTTTTATGGAAGGCAGAACTTGAAAATGATAAGCCTGGGCATTTCACTGAAAAACTTTCCAAAGTAAACTCAGAAAATGAAGCTTGGCTTCTCCTTGTAGCTTATAGTAAAATGCTAGCTGAGAGAGATAAGTTGAGAACTGAACTGTTTGGCACAAAGAAAACAGAAACTGGAAATTCCAAGCCTCTGGAAATCAAATCCCCAGATGATAGTGCACCATTTGAGGACTTAACTTGGAACTTGTAAATCAGGACTGAAGATGCAGTTATCTAGGAAAGACTATTGGAAAGGCTTACTGTCTGATGGCTTGGACCCCTACTTCTTGCTAAACCAACAAATTTTTGAGACAGCTGTGTGAACAAAACCACTGTCAGCTTGGAAAAGGGACATTGAAGGGAGAGATTGAAGGAGAAATGACTTCAAGAGGGAAACCATGGAAGCTGAGATCTGTAATTAAGACATCTCCTTGGGCCAATAGAGGAACCCTACCCATGTGTATAGAGAGGGTGAGTTTGCCCCAGCAGTTGAAGAGAGTGGATGTTTCCACCCAATGACAAGGGTATGGGGATGGGAGGTTAATGCTACCCTGTGGGTTGGTCCATGTGACCTTTGGCCACCTCTATGGTCATGCTTCATGCCAGGGAATACATTGAAGCAATTGATATGTTGCACCAAAGCACTTCCCAATGGTGACTACAAGTATAAGCTCCCCTATCCCAACAAATTATGGCTATCATGGTTATGGGAGAGATAGATGGAGCACACCCAGTGCTCCCACCTCATTGCATTGTCCAACAGTGGCAATACTGCCTTCCTGGTGGAGAAAAGGAACTCATAAAATACCATTTTGCAGCTGTCCTCTGCTTTACCATCTCTGACAATTATAGCCTGATGTGGCCAGTGGAAAAGGCAAGTGGAGCATGGTAACTAGTTGTAGACTATTCATTCTGCTTAAATGCAGAAGTACTGCCTTTGGCACCTGCAATCCTAGACATTGTGACTTTCTTGGAAACCATCATGGCTTCCATTGATGTTTGATGTGCAGTTGATCTGGTAAATGCCTTTTTTGTCTTCCCACTCTGAGTGGAAGACTAGGGTCAATATTTTTTTTACCAGTGTCAAGGCCTACAGTATACCTTCACTGAACTGCCATATGAGTATTTAAATTCACCCACTATCTGCCACCAATGTGTGTGACAGGATTTGTGTAAGCTACCCATGCCCAAAGAGCTCCAAGTGCTCCATTATATTGATGCTTTCATGTTGGTAGGCCAGTGGGAGGAACAAACTGCCCAGGGAATGCATGCATTGCTAATGGGGATTGAACAATTTAGTTGGACCATGAATTCTAACAAGTTGCAAGGCCCAGTCTGGCAGGTCAATTTCTTCAGTAGTATATCATCTCAAGCCAGCACTGGATCCCTAAGCCTGTACAAGAGAAATTACTGTGCCTAAAGTCACCCACCTCCAAAAAAGTAAGCCCAGTGGTTTTTTAGGCTATTTACATATTGGTGCCAGCATTTTCCATATGTTGGCATCTTCCTTGCACCTCTAGATTGGGTTATATGGAAAGCAGAGCTATGTGCTTTTAGGTCACAAAGTTCCCAGACACCACCTAGACCTAGTCATTCAAAAGGGAACTTCTGGTGTGCTATTGGGCCTTGGTGGAAATGAAAAGGGTAAGGATTACCAAGAGCTCTTAAATCCTCCTAACTCTAGAAATACCCATCATATCCTGGGTCCTGGGTAATCAGAACACTAATCCAGGCTGTGTCCAATGACAAAGTATCATCAAGTGGAAGTAGTAAATTAAAGACTGCTTGCTTTGGTCTCCAAGGAATGAGATGCTTGCATGAAGTGTTGGCAGAAGCATCCCTCAACAATGATCCTTTCTGCAATATGAGATGAAGGCTCTCCCACCCTGCATTGGATTCCAGAGGGCCCTGAATCAAGGATGACCACCAGGTGCTGTTTCACTGATGGATGAGCCAAGGTAAAGCCATTTGGCATCCATTGGGCAGCAGTTGCTGTCTTCCTAACCTCAGAAAGACAATAAACCACCTATGGCACTGGGGAAAAACTCCCCAATGGGCTGAAAAATTAGTGATCTGCTTAACCCTGGAACACCTGGACTCAAGCACCCCAAAGTACCTGTTTACTGCTTCATGATGGGAGTCAGAAAAATTTCATGTCAAGAACATCGAAAGAATGTGATTGGAGAACCAAAAGTTCCCAAATGTGGCAAGGGGACAATTGGGATTGTGGAAGGACGTAATCTATGTTACTTATGTTGATGTGCAAGGCAAGGTCTCTATCAAGATAGACATCTATGGAATGACATAGACAATGAAGGATGCATCAAGCTGCTTTGCACATCCAATGAGACTGGAGATCTTAGTGGGAGAGAGGCTGAGGATGATCCTTGTCTGTAGGATGAGGACAATGAACTTAACCTCAGTGACATCCGTGAAATAACTGAATTTCCCATGACTGCTTCTGCTGCTGGGTGGATCCAACACTGAACTAGACAGGGATATTCAGACATCATGAAATTATGGTCCCAGGAACATGGAGTACCTCTCTCAATAAATTTCTAGTATATAGAAATTGAAGTTTATTTTAACTTTGGACACTGTGAACTTAGTAAAGTTACTAATTACCTCTAAATTTTTTGTGAATTTAGTAGTGGTTTCTATATACCCAATCAAATCATCTGCTATCAAAAACAGTTTTCCTTTCCAAGTTTTCTGATTTTTCTTTCCATTCTTTGACTTATTATGTTAAATCCACCATTATATGGATATATAACTGAAGTGATGAGAGATGACATCCTTTTCTTTGTCTCTATTTAGGGTAAAGACTTCCATATTTCAATATCTAATAAAATATGAGGTGTAGTGGTGAGAACAGGAATACTTATAGTGGTCCCAATTTTAGTAGGAAAGCATTCAGCAGTCTTAAATTATGTATGAAATTAGCTAAAAGGTTTTTTTTTTATATATAGATACTCTATATTATAAGTTTTCCAAAATTAAGGAGTGAATTTCCACATCAGTAATGTCATATTGGCATTGCCTATGGGCCTTGTAGATTTTAGAATCTGTTACCTATTTTTTATGAACAAGATGATTTTTGCAATGGGTTCTGACTGATACTCCCTATTGGGCCATTAGCAAGGAGTAAGGGGAACTATCTAGACTTCTGCTTTGCTCAGTAATCTACTACCTGCAGGACTCTTGCACCCACTTATCACTAGTCACTGAAATGAAGTATTGTTTCCTCTAAGATCAGAAACAAAGAAACCACATCTGTTTCTATTCTTCAGATATTTAATCACTGACCCAAAATAATGTACATCACTGCAAAATTAGAGGCAACCACAAAACCATATTCATTTACCTTAGAAGACTCCCAAATAAAAAATTTTAGATAGTCTCCTATTCCCAAACTATACCATTTCTACCACTGACCTCCATAACTCAGCCCTAAGATACCCAGTCATCTGCCCAATTCCTCAAACAATAGCCCTCACAGAGACAAAACAAAACAAAACAAAACAAAACAAAACAAAACAAACAAACAAAAACACAACACTGATGCCTATAAGCTCCCCAATCACTGAATAAATGATTTTCCATTGAAAACATTCTCCAGTATGAATTTTCTGGAACACCCCCAAGGGGTTTCATCCTCCTAGTAAAAACATTTCTCTCTACTTCATGTTTTCATAGTTATCCTAAACAGAGTTTTCTTTAGCACATCAAGGTTTGTGTTTGTTTGTATGATAGTGCACAGTGATTACAAACCTAGTATTTCACTCCTTTGGAGCTCACTTATTCTATTTAAATTATAAATTAAGGCATTCTCATATTGAGTACAGACAAAGAATTTCTCACATTTGATTTCTCCAACTCTCCACTTCCATTAGATTTATACAGTGAGTTCTTTCATATGGTACATAACCAGACCATCTTCTAAGGGCTTTGCTACATAGAGGAAATTCATATGGATTCTCTCCCTTATGACTTTCCTTAGATTATCTTAAGTAATTCTGATGACTAAAGGCACTTCCATATTGATGGCAAACATAGTGTTTCTTCAGTGTGACTTTTCTGGTGTGTTTAAATGTTAAATCTATGGCTGAAGTCTGTTTCATATTCAAAATATTTATAACGTGACTTCTCCCATTCCATGTAAGGTCAGAATATTGACTAAAGATTTTCCCACATTGATGCCATTCATAGGGTTTCTCTGCATCTTGAATAATCTCATGTTGTCTAAGGTTAGAAAAATTGAGATTTTCCCATTTAGATGATATAGTTTCTATCCAGTGTACATTCTCTCATGTTACCTGAGGGCATAACTGTGAGTGAAAGCTTCCCAACATAGATTATTTTTTAGGGTTTCTCTCAATGTGCATTCTCAAGTTCTTTAAGCAAAGAGCAATGAATGAAGACTGTCCCACATAGATGACATTCATGGGTTTTCTCTCCAGTGTGAGTTCTTCCATGTTGATTGAGAGCAGAACAATGAATTAAGGTTTTCCCACCCAGATGGTATTCATAGACTTTCTCTCCAGGGTGAGTTTTTCATGTTGTCCAAGAAAAGAATGTTGCCTGGCGGCTTCTCCACAGAGATGACATTCATAGGGCTTCAGTCCTCTGGGAGTTATCTTGTATTGCCTAAGGTGAAAAAATTTAATGAAAACTTTCCCACATAGAAGTAATCCATATGGTTCCTTTCCAAAATGAGTTTCATTCTATTGTCTGTGGACCAAGATTTTAATAAAGGCCATAGAACTTCTATGGCATTCATATGATTTACTTCTAGTATGATTCTGCTTATGGTGAACAAAAGATGACTGGTCACTGAGAATTTTCCAAGTAATTTGCTGAAATATAGTTTCTTTGTCATGTCAGTTAATGCATGTTGAGTCACTGTGTATCTGTAAGTGGAATCTTCTTCAAATAATTACATTTAAAGGCATTCTTTTGGGTGTGAGATCTCTGCTGTGGGGAATTAGATGAGAGACTGTCAAACTTTCATTCATATACATGAAAGTTTTCATTTCCTATATATTAATTCTAGACTAATCCTCTAGTTATAGTCTCCAATTAAAATCTTTCCCACATTAGTTTCATCTACACATTATTCTCCATACATGGAGATTTGCTCTATTACAGCATCCCAGTTGCAGATCTATCTGATCAATTTTGAGATTGAAGATGTTTCAAAGTTTATGTACGTGAGCCATGTTTATGTAGCTGTCTTTTGATAAGAAATCAGGTTAAAGTTTAAAATTCAGTTTAATTTTTCCCTAAATTCAAACTATTATAGACTTTTGTAATCCTACATGGATTACAGTTAGTAGATTGTGCTGAATTCTTACTTTATGCCATCCCCAGTTATCTGGAAAACTGAGTTTCACTCCAATGATGTTTACTGATGATATGATATTAGAAGTGCTTTTCTGCAGATAGGTTGCATGAATATTTTTTTCTTGTTTTTTTAAAGGCATTTTTCCTTCCTATAAAAATTGTGGGGGCTTTGATAATGTATTTGCCTGGGCTCTTAATAGCTGGTATATGTCTGGGCAATGTGCACTTGGTCTCATAGCACCTTTAGGAGTTTATAGTGAATCTAAAATTTCTCACTGGACTAGTCTCCACAATCTACATTATCAGACACAAAAGAATTTATCTAGGGAGTTCATGATTCTGGGCTTGCCTCTTTTAGCAGATTGTTGCTCCCTTGGCTTGAGGTTAAGACAAATGAAAACATAATTAGAAATCTATCAGTCACAATGGGCAAACTTACTGAATCTACTGGTACAGCTACAGCTGCACAACTCCAGGCATTAGATTCATTATCTAAGCTTCTTTTACATGATGGCCTTGCCAAATGATTATATATTAGCTGGAAAAGCACTTGTTTTTGACATTGATAGCTGGAAAATGTGCTTACTAAAAATTTCTTCACTTAAGCAGCTCTGAAACTTCTAATACACTAATTGAGCTGGTTTTCTATTAATATAATTTTATGTTTACTCTTTGCACTTAGTTCCCTGAAGGATATTAACCAGAATTTCTCAGTTTTGTTTATAGGAATAAGATAATGTGTCAAAGAAAAACCAGACAAAATGGTGTCAGGCATACCCCATAAATCTGTAAACTTTGACAGAGACCTCCCAAGAAAAGCTTGATATCCTTGAATATTTGATTGAAAAAGGACTCATGACAACCTTACATATAGTCTCCCACACAACAATATCTAAACTCATTTTTTTAGCCACTGAAACCAAGTACAAGTTTAATATGCTCAAGACAATGCAGAACTGAGAATTTGTACATACCCTCCTTGCAAGACCCCTGGAAGAATCACTTGTTTTGTTTTTTTTAATTTTTTTCTCACTTACCCCATTTTCCTTTTCTTTTGCCTATAAAACCCCTAGATCCTATTCTCACATTGAACTGGTTTTGGGAAGATTCCCCCAGTTCCTTGCTTGTGCACTTGCAATAAATCACCTCACTGAGGGATGTTTCTCACCTTTGTGACCCTGGATCTGGTGGACCCTTCTATTGGAAATAACTGTGCTTATGCTAACAACATTGCCAATACCATCTGTTGTATTTGGGCAAATAACTCTGGGGAATTTGAGACACAATTGCAAGAAAAATTGAAAAAGCATAGACCTGTAGGACTCCAATGGGAAGAAGCCAGGAAAGAACCCTGGTGAGGTGGAGGTGGGGTGGTGGATCAGCTTCTGCCCCTAACCCCACCACCAACCCTTGGGCCTTAGCTCTGTGCTGCCAGGGCCATTTGGAGGAAGCCTGTCCACAGAGAGCAAAGACCCAGGAGGTGTGAGTGGAGGCCCTGCCCACTGTACCAAGTGGCCTCTGCCTGAGCCCCAGCTCATGGAATCCGACTTCTCTATCCACTTCCCACATGATCTGCCTGTCCAAAAACCTGATCCAAGTTCCCAGCTACAAGGGCATCTTTTCCCAAGTGATGATGCATCCAGACGGCCTGCCTCCAAGCCCAGGACCTGCCAGGCTACATCTTGACCCCTGGCTGGGGTGTCCAGTCATAGCAGAACTGATTAGATTCCCAGTTTGGCTCCAACTGCTGAGTTGAGTGGATAGCTCCAATGCACAATAGTTTGTGTTGCATGAAGTCACATGGCACCTTGGCACCCATGGCTCTAGCAGCTCCAATGCTCTGGGTAAACATCAGCTTTTTGTGTTGGACAGTTCCCAGGTTGGCTTCAAGGGCTGAGGACTGAGCCAGGTACTGGACAGATGTTCTGCTCATCCGAAGCTGGCCAATAGCCAGATTGCTGTGTATTCGTCTGTGGTAAGATACCAGGTGGGAGGGGTACACCTTATGGGAGGCTAGGCAAGAGGACAGCCTGGACTTGGCTCACTAGAAAAGAGACATTCCTGAGAACTGGGCAGAAAACAAGACTTTGGGCTTCCTCCTCACCCTGGACTGGTTTTTGCAGTCAAGTCTGCTGGCTGGACCTGGCAGCCCAAGGGCTTGCAAGGAAAGGCAATAGGAGAGCCAGTAGGAGAGCTGGTTGTTCAGGTTGGATGGTCAGGAAAAGCTGGGTCCCAGCAGTGATGGATATGGGGCATACATGGACTTGGAAAGGGGGTGAGCATGGTTGTTGGTGGGTGTGGGGGACCTTCCAGGGACCAAGCTGGGCTAAGCAGTGTGGGTCAACACTGAGGGCCTGAGGGCACCCACCCTGAGCATGCTCGAACTGGTGGGGATGTCAGAAAGAAAGCAGAGGCCCTTCTCTTTGGAATGTGCCTGGTAGAGTGCCCAGAATCCTTTGCAGCCCTTGGCCTCTGGTTCTCCAGGTGCACAGCCAGACACTGTCAGGGCAGGCTCACCACTTGGCCTGCCTTCCAACTGCCACTGTCATGCCAGGGTATAGGTGCAAGCCAAGTGGGAGTTGTACCACAGCAGCTGGGGTGCCCAAGTGGCTGGTGGCAGTGAGCAGTGTGGTCATCTCAGAGCCAGGTACTGAGGGCCCACAGTCCATGCAGCTCGGCAAGGCTCTGCAGCATGGTCTAGCACTTGAAGGTCTATGCTGCAACAACCTCCATTTTCTGCACTACCACCCTGAATGTGCCTGATATCCTTTCATCTCAGAAGCTAAGCTGACTTGGGCCTGGTTAGTACTTGGATGGGAGACTGCCTGGGAATGTCAGATTAAGATCCATCCTGATTGAGGAGAATCACACCTTAACTGAAGTAGCCTCATCAAAAGGTCGGTCTTATCTACTTACAATGGTTTCACACCTGTAAGAATGGATTAACTTTAAGAACTTTTTTCTTGCAGCTTTCAGAACTCTGAAGTACATACAGTTTCAAATCACCACAGAATCATAATGTGTGTTTATTATTCTCTACTCTTTTCAGTGTCTTGAATCATATATATACAAAATGGCATTAATCTCCAGAATAAGTATGATTAGAGTTTTTGAAGAAGGGGAGAGAGGGAAAGGTGATGAGGTGGACTTAAAAGGTCAATACCCACGGGTTTCCCAGGGTGAAAAAAGACTCAGTGACCATAGAGGGCTCAGAAAGACAAGGAAAAATGCACCCACATGGGGAAGCATTATGTGAAACTGTACACATGTTCTCCCAAACAGTGAGAAGAATCTCTGACCTCCAATGAAAGTCACTCACAGGGGAGCAAGGCCCCTCAACAAATGCTTTCCACCCCCAAAGACCTCAGTGTCAGGAAGTGCCAGAAGAAAGGATCCCTCCTTTAAGGGTAACTCTGTGTGAAGGATTTCAGGACCCAGGTATAGAACAACAAAATGACATAGAAATGGTGATTAACTATGAGGACCGATATATGACTACTACAAAGCTAATACATAAATGTGTAGCATAATAGACTTAGCTGGAAGTCAAACTAGCAGTGTGGAGGAAATTTTGGGGAAAATCACACTAATACAGATAAAAGATAGAGCCAAGCAAATTAGAGCAATTATAGAAAAGACATTTGGCAATAGGACAAAATCACCTGATATTAGGAGAGTGGGTTTCTTTGAAGTAGACCACCTATAAATGAAATGGAGAACTTATTTCACAGATGAAGCACTGAAATTTTCCTTGAAAGGAAAGAACTGTGTCTTCATAGGGCCCATGGTATTCCTTGGAAACTTAAGCCAAGGGCAAGGGGGCTGGATGTCCCAGCTTGCCTTGATCAAGTATCTCAGCTTCACAGAGAAAGAAGTACTTGTTCAAGCTCCCATGACAGAAACAAAGTCACACAGGAGTTGGGGGAAGGTTAGGCTGGCCTCCAGTCCTGCACAGCAATGCCAGCACAGAAAGCCACTTCCTATCTTTATCTTCTGTGAGGTCCAGGGGGCATGAAATTTATGTTTAACTGAAAAGTAGAATGTATCTCACAACTGTGTTTTTATGCAAATGTATTTGTCAAACTCAGCAGCTGGCTATTGCTAAATCTATCTTCCCCTTTCCAAACAAACACCATTCTGTCAGCTTTTTATTCTTCCATCTCCTTATAAGAGTAGGAAGACAGCTGGTAGGAGGTTCTTCTGATTGATGCTGATGATAGATCATTTCCATTTTGTGGAAAGTTGGATGGGGTTTTTAATTTTTTATGTTTTCTTGATTGAATTCTTTATAATAAGCCTCTGTCAATTTCAGAAGAAAATAAGATAATATAGGAAGGAAGAGAAGGTGGGAAGAGGGCTAGCAAAGGGAGGGATGGGTCTGTGTGAAAGGACCTTTGTGCAGGGATGCTGAGACCACGCAAGTGTGAAGAACATTTCACTGCTAGTTGATAGGATTTGTCACCTTGAATGAATGGCAATTGCTCACAGAATTTTAGCATATCTCACAATTTACATAATGATTTTAAGAACTTGTAACAAGTGAATCAATTTTCTCAGTTTATTCAAATATTTTAAAAGCTGAAATCTGGGAGGGTTGTGTGTGCCCTTTTCCCCCACATACCATCTAACTCTGCAGGACGCAGCTTCCCATGGGATTCCCTCACTTCAGTCTGGAGCCAGGACCCTCAGGTCAGGTCAGAGGTGGCTGTTCTCATCAAGATTCCCAGGCCTTGCCCTCTGACTTGGAGTCATTTTCTGGTTGAATAGCAAGCAGGAAATCTTCTGCTCCTCCCTTGGGGCTGACCAAATCCACCAGGCATTGAGCAAGGGGCCCAGGGCTGATAAGACCACAGTCAGCATTAGCCATGTTCAAGGGTAAAGGACACATGTCCAGGTCTGGACTACAGAGGTTCAGGGTCATCCTATTCCCCACTGCACCCCACCCTGCTCTGCAGGCAACATCTCCAGACCACCACACAGAGCTGCAGGGAGAGAGAACCCACCCCATTCCCCCAGGTAAAGCACAGAAAGTCAGCTTGAGTAAGGGTCCTGAGAGTAAGAGAGAGCAGAGATCTGACCCTGGTGCTCCCTTGCCACTCCAATTTTGTGGGCCTTGGTCTGGCCCTTCCCCTCTCAGGGCCTCAGTGTCCCCATCTGTAAATGAAGGCCTAGGACCCCCCATGTCAATTGTAGAAATGGAATAGATCCTGAAGGGGGCATTGATGGCTTCAATATCTCTGACCTAATATATCCTTCAATAAGCCAGGACATGCAAACCATGCCTAGAATTAAATTCATGATCATCTTTGAGAATGGTTATTGTGAAAAGTAAAATAATATTTTAATCACAGGGATTTCTTTGTTTAAAAAATATTTCAAAACAGTTTTGACTCTGGACCCCTAACTGAAATCCTAAAATGGCTGGGCATAAATAACATATTAACAGAGAAAGGGGCTTTATTGTTCTTTTATTATCCTTCCTATTACTATAAACAATTTAAATAACCAGGGAGTTATTGTTAAGTAAAAACAATTCAGGAGGGTGACTGTGACTCAAGTGGTGGAGTGCCTGCTTCCCACATGGGAAGTCCCGGGTTTGGTTCCTGGTGTCTTCTAAAAATAAACAAAAAAAGAAACAACAAGGAAACAAATGAAAAAACTAACTCAGTGGCTCAGTGTTTGAGTGCTGGTTTCTCACATATGAGGTCCCAGGTTTAATCCCTGGCCCTGGAGCCTCAAAAACAAAAAACAAACAAACAAAAAACCCCCACAATGGTTCAAAGCAACTTATCTGGCTGTTCCTGTCACAGAAACTCCTCTATTCTTTTATTATTTCCATGAATACTATAACATCAGTTTACTTCATTTATATACCCCCCCCAAAAAAAATATCAGTCACTTACCTGCCTGTCCCAGTCACAGAAATTCCTCTATTGTTTTATTATTTCCATGAATTCCATAACAGCAGTTTATTTCATTTATATACCAACTCTATTAACTAGCTTTCCCATTAACAGAAATCCTCTAAATAAAATACCTACCAAGAGCTAAAAGCATCTGAAAGTAGTTGGGATTTCTACCTTGATCCTTATCATCATCAGGACTAACAGGGATGCCTAGGCCCAACATGACCCTGTGGAAACCACATGGCATTAATATGCATCTTCTGCCCAAAGTATCAGAGCTGTGAAAGGGGGGACTGAGTATCTGTGGGTCTGGGAGGAACCAGGACCCATAGAGGACACAGGGAACTTTCAGCCCTCCACAAGGGACTCAGAGAAGGAGACTGTTCAGGGGAGTGCGGGTAGGGAAAGACACAGCATAAGCAGGATTCTGCTGACCAAAAATAGCATTTGCCCTGAGCTTAGGGAGGGATGGGAGAGGTAGGGAATAAAAAGGACAGGAGGAGTGGGAAAGGAGTTATAAATTGTCATGTTTCCATGAAAATAAAAGCATGTACAATTGTGTCAGAGCAACTGACAATAGAGTGATACAGAAGCCTGTCATGGACCTTTAAGTTAATATGCATAGACATATATGAATAGGTAGGCATTAATATTGGTGTGAATGTTTCTATAAGTAAATATATCCACAGTGATTTTGGCCCTCACTGACCCCAGGGCCTATAGCCAGCCTTATTTAGGCAACTGTCTGAGGTAAGAGACAGGGTTGTGGCCTGGAGACCAGGGCAGAAAGTGTCACAAAAGACCCAGGTGGGACTTTGCCCTGATTTAGAAGTCCCTGAGACAGTTTACTTTAAATAAGTCAGTTGGCTTTAAAAAAAGAATTGGGAAGTCATTATAAATGGCATTACTTGGCCTAGAATTGTCTCTTAATAAATAAACATCTACGCCAAGAAATGAAAGACCTACCAAGTGGTGTGTTTAACTCTTATGACCATTGTCATCCTGTACACCAGCCCTTGGGGATGCAACCCTAGGAGGAATCTTGCCCTGAAAAGAATCCCTCCACACTGGAAAGTCCTCATCCAACATAGGGACAGGGATAAATGCATTTGTGGGAGGAGCTTAGCATTGTTGGTAATACTGAAGAGTCATCTCAGACATAGTAGCTTTAAAACCCCCATGGCTGGCTGGCCTAGCTGTTCCTTTCACAGAAAACCTTGAGAAAATACCTATGAAGAAATAAAGTTATTTTGAGATCTTTGGGGCACAGCCAAGGTCAAATACTTACACATCCAATTGTCTTAAAATTAGCCCAATAAGCATTTTTCAGCCATTTAGTGTTAACCTGCTTTAAAGTTGGGTTTAAAGGAACTGGCCCAACATAGGCTCTCAATGTGTAGGCTAGGCATGGATGTTTATAAGGCCCCAAGCCACCTTGTCACTCCTTGCCCTGCTTCCCCTTCAGGGCACTCCTTCCCACCTGTGGCCTCTGGAAGCTTTTCTGCAGGGGTGCCTTCCTACAAAGTAGTCAACACCATGTCCCCCATGAATAGATTGTTACTGCCATCTAGTGGTCACGTCTTCTTCTGGGTCAACTCCAAAATCCACCATTTAAATTCCCTACAGCTGCTCATTCTGTTAAAGTGCTTCCTGTGTTCCCTGAGCATGTGAATTGTGGAATTTCCTTTCTGACCCCAAAAGGGCTTTCCCTGGTATTCCTCTGCTTTTCCTTTAGCTGCCCCAAAGGTAGTGAGGGTATATGTGGGAGGGGAGCAGAAACCTGTGTCCTGGCCCCAGATTTGGAGAGAGGACAGGTCCCAGCTGGGGAACATGTGATGGGGAGTTGGGAAGGAGGAGCAGGAGCCCAGGAGCATCCTCCCTGCACCCAGAACCCTCTGTCCATATTTTATCCCAGCTCCAGCTCTCAGGGTCAGGCTCCAACTGTGGCACTGAGGACATCAGGATCAGACATCTGTGATGTAGTGCTGGTCCACCACTCCACATGACCTCCCCAGCTGCTTGGCTCCCTCCATGGAGGCCATGTCCTCTCAGAGCCCTCCCTCCTGCCCATCAGCTCTCTACTGTGTCCTTCCAGGAAATGTCCACAGAGATCTAGAACTTTCATCTGGGTAGAAGCTAAATATTTGCCTCCATGCCAGTGACTCTCTAATAGGGCTAGGAAAAGTGAGGAATGGGATTTGCACCAGACTGGGGAGTTTCCCAGAGGCCCTGCAACTTTTAACCTGCTGCCTGGGTGGAGTAGTTGAAAGAAGCCTTTGGATGGAGAGAAGTCTGTGGCTATATCCCATGCTCCATCTACATTTATGCTTCTAGTTTTCAGAATATCTAAATTTGAAAGAAATAATTAAAATCTGCTATGGGTTTGGGAGCAAAGGCTGGGATTGTGTCTTTTATCTTTCTTTCTAAATGTGGTGGAGTCATTTTCTTTTTGGTGCATTGCTTCACCATACAGGGGGCCTGCACCTCACCATGCAGATCTAGGACACTTTTTTCTTTTTCTTTTTTTTACAAGGAGATGGCAGGGATTGAACCCAGGTCCTCCATATGATAAATGGGAGCTCAATTATTTGAGCCACAGCTGTTTCCCTAGGGATTGCATTTTAAGTGATGAACCAAACTCAAAGTCATCTATAGGAAATCATTCACAGATAACTAACAGAATTTCATTAGAGCCACCTCTTGGAACCCATGCTAAATTGCCCTGACATCCTTCCGTCTAAGCTCTGAAGCTTCCTGTGGAATAATTGAGTGAGGCCTGATCTCTATAGGTAAGTTAATTCCTAAACTGAATGCTGAAGGGAAGGACACTAACCTCCTCAGGTCACCATCTTTCCCAAGACATGGGGTACCTACTTCCATGCACCATCTCATCACTGGCTAATTCCCTTCTGTAAAAGTGGGAGTCTACCAGAGCCTCAATTTTAAACAAGCTTACAAAGACCTACTGAGCCAGACAATATTGGGACTGAAATTCAATGGGTGTTTTAGGCAAATTGTCCATGGTGGTGACTATATTTGGGGATGACACTTTTATGCCAGGACATCCCTTCCATATATCTCTGCTTTGGGATCTGACTTTGGCTGAGAAAGTCCTGGGGAGGCCTGTGGAAGGAGGATGGCAGGGGAAGACCACAGGATGGCCAGCCAGTGGCCACTATATGGGGCTGAAAACACCCTTGCCCTGAGGACACAGAGACCACTAATTCCTAGATCATGGGGAAGGGCAGGTGGGGACCATCTGTGATTTTATGTATACAATTGTCAGGGTTTCTGTTCATTCCAGGCAAGGTGTTAAAGCATCAATAACTATAATGTGGAAATTAAGAACAACAGAGGCCACCACTAGGCATAACTGTTGGATAAAAATTGTTCCAATAGTCACTATTCCTTGAGGGGCAGGGGACTGGGCTTTTTATGCAGGAGGAGGAGGCAGGGACCTTCAGAAAAGGGGCTATGTGGGCCCCTGTAGGGTGACTGCCAGGGCCTGATCAGTGACTGATGTGAGACCCTCTCATATCCTGCTGATAGCTCACCTGGCCCTAGCCTTGCTGGTAGTAGGCGCCTTGGTTGATTCAGGCTGCCTGGTAACTTGTGAAGAGGGGTTTCCTAGTAAAAGAATGTTCCATGACTGTGTCAAAGGGGCATCTCCAGGGATGGAGATGCACTCTAGGACTCTTCTATTGCAACACTCAAAGAAATGCTCTGTCCTTTACATCATCTCCATCCTTTTAAGTAAACACCTGGTCTTATGAGTTGTTAGCATGAGGGCATCTGCCCTGGTTATCAGTCAGCTCTGAAGAGGCCTCTCTCCCTCCTTTTGTATGTAAATAGAGGAGGGGCTCAGAGTCTTTAGTGTTACTAGTCAATTACCTCTTTTTTTTTTTTTCTGGATTGAGAGGGGCCACTCAGACCCCAAATTACTCTTACCAGTCTGCCCTTTTCCCTCATGCCCCCTTTTTCCACATGTTGAACATTTTTACTTTTTTCAGGACCAAGAAGAAAGCTGCTTAACTATTTGTATACAAGACTTTGTGTGGAAATAATTTCCATTCACTTGAGTAAATATGTACAAGTGAGGTTACAGGACCATTTGTTAAGTGTATGATTTATTTTATAAGAAACTGACCTTATCTTCCAAAGTGGCTGTATTGTTTTGTTTTGCATTCACAAGAGTAACAAATATGAGTTCCTGTTGTTCTGCATTCATGCCACTATTTGGTATTCTCACTTTTTTTTTCAACACTAGTGTGCAGTTGTATCTCATGTGGTTCTAATTTGCATTTCCCTCATGAGTAATATGCTGAGCTTTTCTTCATATATTATTTCCCACCACATATCTTTTTAACAAGGTACTAGGATCATTTAACTATTTTTTAATTGGAATGTTTGTATTCTTATGGTTGAGTTTTAAGTGTTCTTTGTATATTATGTATACAAGCTCTTAATTAGATATGACATCTACATACGTATTCTGTAAATCTGTTTGTCTTTTCTAACTGTTTTTGTCTGAAGAAATATCTTTAATTTTAATCAAGTCAAATTAATCAGTTTTTGTTGTTGGTGTTGTTTCGGTTCTCCTTGTCCTCATAAGCAGAATCTAAGTATTGTTTGAATCTCCAATTAAGTAAATTTTGAGTTTCAGTTTCCAGTTTGCACTCCCCTTTCAGGACCCTCTTTGACATTTCATGCGATAATGGAGAAAATTTGTGGTTCCCAACCAACTAGACTCATTGGCAACCATTTCTGTCTGTCTAGAGTATCCCAATTGATCTTAGGGAGGGAGGTCTGTTCTCACCAGCATGGTGGTAGTTGGATCATATGTGATTGTTTGAACACTCCTTGTTGAAAAGACCATGCTTTCTGCACTGAATTGACAGCATAAACAGAAAAATCTATTGGTCATATATGGAAGCCTTCTGGGGCCTCAACTCTGAGCATGCTTATAAAGACTCACTAAATGCCAGACAATTTCAAGGCTGTAATTCAATCAGTATTTTAGGCAAGGAGTCCATGGTGGCAACATATATGGGGATGAAACTTAGACCATGACTGCCCCTCCATGTAGCTCTGCTTGGGATCTGACACTGGCTGAGAAAGTGCTGGGGAGGCCTGGGGAAAGAGGATGGTGAGGGGCAGCCAACAGTATGCCTAGCCAATGGCCATTGCCTGGTACTGAAAGCTCCCTTTGCCAAAAGGCACAGAGACCACTGATCCCCAGGTTGGGGGGAAAGGCAGACTGAGGCCAGCTATGATTTTATATATGCAATTGTCAGGGTTTATGTGTATTCCCGGCAAGGAATTAAGGTATCAATACCTATAGTGAGGAAAAGAAAGAGCAAAAGAGGTTGACACCAGGTGTTGCTGTTGGATATGAATTGTTCCAAGAGTCACAGTTCCAGGGGGGCAGGGGACTGAGAATGTAATATGCAGGAGGAAGTGAGGGCCCTACAGGGAAGGGGCTCTGTGGCCCCCTGTAGGGTGGCTACCTTGGCCTGATCTGTGACTGATGTGAGACCTTCTCTGGTCCTGCTGATAGCTCACCTAGCCCTAGCCTTGCTGTTAGTAGGAGCCTTGGTTGAGCCAGGCTGCCAGGTAACTTGGGGAGAGGGGTTTCCCAGTAAAAAATGTTCCATGACTATGTCAAAGGGGCCTACCCTGGGCTAGGGATGCACTCCAGGTCTCTTCTATCTGAATTGTCAAAGAAATGTTCTCCCTATTGCATCATCTCCATCATTTTTTTTTTTTTTTTTTTATAATTATGGGTAAAAAACAAAAATCCCAAAATTAAAAACAAAAATTTTTAAATGGATAAATAAAAAAATATGCTAATAGGGGTATTTCCTTAAAAAAATGTTATTTTATATATATATATATATACATATATTTTAAGAGGTGCTTAGATTACCTAAAATATTATACGGAACCCACTCGGATTCCCATGTTGCCCACCTCCCACATCTCCATCATTTTAAGTAAACATCAGACCTCAGAAATTGTTTGCCAGCTGGCATCTGCCTTGGCTATCAGCCAGCTCTGAACAGACCTGTCTCCCTCCTTTTTAAGTGTAAATAGTGGAGGGGCTCTGAGACTCTAGTGTTACTAGTCAATTACCTCTCTCTAGATAGGGGTAGATCCCATATTACTCTCACCACAGTCTGTCCATTTCTGTTTGTCTTCTTGAACAAAATCTTTAAGTATGGTTGGTATCTACGATTAAGGAAAATTTTGAGTTTTATTTTCCAGTTTGGGCTCCCTCTTGGCTCCCTTCCAGGAGCTGCTTGACTTTCCATGTGGTGACAGAAAATCTGGGGCTCCCACTGACCAGACCCAGGGGAACAGTCTCTCTCTCTATGATTGGGCCTTATAACAGCTGTTCATTTAGTTTTGTAAGAAACTGGCATTTTTTTCTCAAAGTGGTTGTACAATTTTACATTCCCACCAGCATTGTGTGAGGGTTCCAGTTCTTCCACATCCTGGCCAACACTTGATATGTTCAGTCTTCTTAACTTTTAGCTATTGGAGTTGATGTGTTGTGAATTTAATTTGCATTTTCCTAAAGACTAATAGTTTTGTGCATTTTTTAGGTGCTTATTTGACATCAAAATTGTCTTTTTGTTAGAGTATTTGAATATTTTACCTATTATTTTGTTATTTTTGAGTTCTGTGAACTCTTAACATATTTTGGATACAAGTCATTTAACAGATATATCATTTTCAAAACTTATCTCTGAGTCTGTGGCTTATTTTCTAATTCATTAAAGTGTCTATTGAATAACAGAAATTCTTCATTTTGATGAAGTCCTATTTTATTTATTAAGAAATTATAGTTTTGCTGCCATAGCTAAAAATCTTTGCCTAAGTAAAAAACGTGAAGATTTTTCATAAGTTTTCTTATGGAACTTTCAGAGTTTACATTTCACATTCCAGTCTGTTATCAATATGTGATGTTTGAACACTATTTATTGGAAAGCCCATACTTTCTCCACCGAATTAATAACATAACTGCCAAAAATCTATTAACCATATGTATGAGGCTATTTATGGACTCTGTATTGTATCTCATGGGTTGACTTGGCTATTTTCTTACCAAAGCCACATGGTCTTAGGTACTGGATCTTTGAATTATGTCTTGATATCAGGTGGTTTATGTCTTCTAAATCTATTCTTTCATTTTAAAGTTTTTTGCTGTTCTAAGTTAGTTTCATTCCCATATGAATTTTAAAATCTGCTCCTTAGTTTCAGAAAAATCTGCTGGGATCTTACTTGGGATTGTATTGAATCTATAAATCAATTTGGGTAGAATTGAGACCTTAACAATACTGTGGTTTGGGTCCATTTACATTTATTTACTTTTCCTTTCTTTCAGAAAGGTTTATAAAATAAGTTATCAGTGTACTGATCTTTTTCATATTTTAGATACATAGATGGTTTTATTTTATATTTTTTATGCTATTGTAAATTCTATTCCTATTTTAATATCATTTCAGTGCAGTATATTGCAATACAATTTATTTTTTATATTTACTTTGAAATAATTATAGATTCACAGGAATTTGCAAAGATAGTATACAGAGATGTCCCATATACCCTTTACCCAGTTTCCACTAATAGTAACTTTTGACATAGTTATAGTACAATGTCAAAGCCAGGAAATTGAAATTGGTACAATGTGTGCACATTTCTTTATTTTTTCCATTTCTTTCACAGCTCGCAGTTTGTCTAACCACTATGACATCAAGGTACAGAACTATTCAGTCCTTACATCATACCCTCTTTTCTCAGATCCCCACCTCCATCGTCATCATTCCTAATCCCTGGCAAACAATAATTTGTTTTCTATCTCCATAATTTTGTCATTTTAAGAATGTTATATAAATGGAATCATCCAAATGTGACTTTTTAAAGTTGGCTTTTTCACTTGGCATAGCATCCTGAAGTCCATCCACAGTGTTGTGTGTATCAATAGTTTGTGTTTTTTTTGTTGTTGTCGTTGTTGCCTCATGTTTCATGGTAGAGAAGAACCACAATTTGTTTAAAAGCTTAACTATTAAAGGACATTTGGGTTGCTTCCATTTGGGGGGTATTACAAATAAAGCTGATATGTATATTCATATTTTTGTGTGGACATGTTTTCATTTCTGGCATAAGTACCCAGGAGGGCAATTATTGCATCTTATGGTAGTTATATTTTTAATATACATTTTTGGGATTTTGTTTTGTTTTTAAGAAACTATTTTTCCAGAGTAGCTGTCTCATTTTACATTCCCATCAACAATGTAGTAGGGATCCAGTCTGGGCATCCTCTAAGGCATTTGGTATTGTCACTATTCATTATTTTATCTGTTCTAATAGGTATGTAGTGACATCCCATTGTGGTCTGATTTTAGCCTAATGTCTAATAAAAGAAGACTATTTCCCCACCCAGGAACTGATAGCCTAACCCAATATAGGTCAGAGCACAGAGGACTAGCTTGAATGTCACTTCTGAGCTTTGGGAGCCTGTCCTTTTCCCAGGTTTACAGCTCCTCTTCCAAGAAGAATGTCTCCTGTACAATTTTTTCCATATTTCCCAAGCTCTGGTATAAAATGAAAAGTATTTGCAGGGCCTATAATTCTCTGGTTAGGCCTGGATGGAGCCTTGTAATTAGAGGTGTTTCTGACCTCAGCAGAGCCTCTTCTTTTCATGCATTGAATTTTACTGTCACACATGCACACACATGCAAGCACACACATATATACATGCAGAGGAAAACATTTAAAAACAAAATAAGTTAGAGAACTTTGGCAACTTTGCAAAGCATTCTTCTACTATTATATTAAGGTAGGATGATTTTAGATAAAATTGGAGGAATAGACTATTTCTGTGACCCATGTTTTTGCAACCACTGTACTTATATAAATCCATGGTTTGAGAAATGATAAAACATGGTACAAGGAGAAAGTCCAGTGGCATCAGAGAACATTCTCGAGGGCAGCCAACATAGATGTTGCTGTGGAGATTGGAGGTCCAGGGTTTGCACCTGCCTCCAATCTCAGAGTCTCTGCTTTAATCAGTTTTATGTAGTGGATTTCAATTGATTAATGAGTATTGGTCTCTTTTTTAACTAGGAACTTTAAAGACAATGACTCATCTTTTTCCTTCCTTGTCAGATGAAGTAACACAGAGAGTTTCAGTAATTATCCCCAGGCCCAAGTGCTCAATGTGAGGCAGAGCTGGGCCTATGGAAGGGCTCTTTGTATTCACCTACTCCTCTTAGACATAAAATATGGTTTGTGTGTGTGTGCATGTGTGCATAAAGAAGTTTCCAGGGGGGAAATTGATACAAGGAAAAATATCATTTTTTTTTTTCAAAAAATTTGCAATAGTTTATTATCACATAGACATACTAGAATAAATGCAAATGAAAACAAAGGACCACTTTGCTTTTATCCCAATGGTAAAAATAAAAAATTGTTAGACTGCACATGGCAAAACAAGCATTTTGGAGGGACATGTAACTTATGGGGAAATTTGTCAGTACTGTAAAAACTAATACACACATTACATTTGATTCAGAAATTTCACTTTTAGAAATTTATCATACGTAAGCATTTATAAATGCAGTAAAATAAAGTCCTTTCCATAGAATGGTTTATTTTTAAAAGGAAAAAGTACTTCTTTAAACTACGCTTAAATGGAATGGAATACAACCATAAGTGAGATTCCTTGCTACAAAAGGTGTTAGGAAACCACATGAAACTTTTTGAAAACAGAGAAATGAAATCATGCACATTGCTAGCTTTATATTAATTTACTTCAGATTTTTGCAGAATGTGAACGTGTGAATGTAATTCTAAGAATAATTGAGCCAGTCCTTCTGAACACTGGCTTCTATAGGGAAATGTGTTGTATCTTTGTATCTACAGAACTGTCTCCTTTACAATATCAACTTCATCACAGTTACTGAACACAGCACATTGTCTCCAAGCAATTTGCTGAAAATAAATTTGCCAAAATTAAATTTCCCAAATGCAGTAAATTTCCACATTCACCAACATCACTGACATACATTTTTTTTTTTGTAAGTCATAAGTGAATTTTAAGGTAATTAATATTTGGGTTGAATTGTTTTTAATACCATTAAGTATAGCTGGAAGTTTTAGTTGAGTAGTTTCAATTTTCTTAAATGATTTCTTAAATGATCATTTAAAATGATTGTTATTTATTGGCTATCAGACTGGTTCAGTAGTCTAATGAATATAATGTTTATCCAGAAATGCATACTTTGTTCAGTGGGCATCAGAGAACATTGTCCCAAATTTAATTACACACTGAAGTAGGGAACAAGAAAAAAATCACAAAAGTATCCACATGAGCAAAATCAAAATCAGACCAACACTAGCTGACAGATTATCTGATCAGAAAACCTGCTCAGATAATAGTTTCCCATAACTGAAAGCAGAGTCCCCATTCTAGAGAAATTTCTATGAAAGTATCTAGCAGTTAATGAAACCAAGAAACTGATCACTTAGGGAGTCTTCAAAGAATATGGATTGGAGGACAAAAGAACATTCTTATCAGGAACGTGCTATGAAAAGAATATAAAGTCAAAATTAAAATTCACTCCTGCTGTATGACCTCCCCATTCTAACTTCTATGAGAAGATCACTGGCAAATGTTTTCTCATATGCAAATGTATTGAAATGTTATAAGTAATTAATATGTATATACTTGTGTAATCTATATCTATATATTGATCTATTTAAGAGTTTGGTCCTCAGTCTTATTCCATATCTCATTTCAAGATAATAGATGTATAATGGAAAAATTAATCAAATATTATAATAATTGCATGTTTTTTATACATTTGTATTATTTGTAACCTTGGCTGTTTACAATTACCCATCTTCCCCATTCACTTTGGTGATTCTTCTGCTCCATGTGGTATACACTGGGGATTCATTATGGAATTCAGGTGGTGTCAGGTCAGGTTTCATAAGCCCTGATAACTTCACTCACTGGTCTGGTGACTTCAGAGAGATGACTGGAAGGCTGGGTCCCCTTGGGACCATAACCTAGGCACTTGTCTTTGGCCCTGCCAGCACGGTTGTCAGACTTCTTATGTGGTGGCTCAGACATCCCATGGTGGGAAAAGTAAGAGCAAAAGTAGTCACCATTAGGCATTGCTGTTTGATAAGAATTTTTCCAATAGTCACAATTCACAGGGGTTGGGGACTGGGCCTTTGATAAGCAGAAGAAGGAGGCAGGGGCACTCCAGGGAAGGGGTGGTGTGGTCCCATTTAGAGTGGATACCTGGGCCTGATAAGCCAGGATCTGTGACTGATGTGGGAACCCCTCAGGTCCTGCCAATAGCTCCACCTGGTCCTTAGCCTTGCTAAGAGGAGGGGCCTTGGTTGAGGGGATAGGTTTCCCTGTAAAAACATGTTCCATAACTGTGTCAAAGGGGTTCCCTGAGGATGAACTCCAGGTCTAGTCTAGTTTGTGTGTGTGAGCTTTGCAGGCTGTGTTTTGAGACTTGGTGCCTTGCTTGATGTGATCCAACTTTGTGGGCCTCACTATTTCATACAGTCCTGTGTGTCCTGTGGGTTGGTATCTGCAGGCTCTGTAAGACTGCTTCTGTGTTTACTCCTGATGTGGTTAATTATAATAAGCATTTTTACTAGTGGTTTATTCATTTTATATCTATCTATCTATCTATCTATCTATCTATCTATCTATCTATCTATCTATCATCTATAATCTATCTATACAGAATTATAGCTTAATTACTTTGCTTCTAGAATGGGTTTATTTTCTAATACATTTTAGCCTGTTCTACTTGATATCAGTTGCTTTCTATTTCTGTAAAGGGTGGATTTTATCTCTTTCTTCAAATATTTTTACATCTATTTATGAAATAGACGGCCATGAATCAGGATCTTTTCTCATAAGGTCCTTGTCCAATAGTAGCTCTGTGATAGGCTGGCCTCACCTCATCAGAGAGAAACAGAATGGTGCTATTTTTTTTCTTCCTTTCTGAGAGAGTTTGTGTGATTAAGGTGATTTCTGGAATAACTCCTCAGTCTGGGACTGTAATTCTCTTTCTGCAAAGTTTTTGTTGGGTAGTGGTGTGACATCTTCTCTTCTCTTCTCTTTTCATTTTAAATAATGGCTTCAAATTCTTTAACTGAAAAAGAATATTTGATATGTCCTGGCTGGCGTGTGTGTTGTGTGTGTGTGTCAGCTTTGCAAACTGGATTTTCATACTTGTGGCTTTTTGATCTCTGTGGTCCAACTTTGTAAGCCTCAGAATTTCATATAATCATTTGTGTCCTGTTGGTGTCGTGTCTGTGAGTTGTTGAGAATGTGTGCTTGATTTGATTCCTGATGTGGTTAATTTTTTCTCCTATAATCATCAGTTTGACTAGTGTTTTATTCATTTTATTTATATATTTGAATCACAACCAAACCACAACTACAAAACAGAATAAACCTTAGTTACCTTGTTTTTATGATGGGCTTATTTTCTCTCTAATTCCTGTCTGCTCTTTCAGCATTGCCTTCTTTCTAGGACTTTCTTTTCAATAGAGTCCCTCCTCCATGTCCCCTGGCCCCAACCAGCCTGGCAGTGAACATATTCCAGGTGCACCCACAGGGGAAGCCTATAGTGGAAGAGGGGTGAGCCACTTCTCCACACTGGTTGTTGGGGGCCACCAGGTGGCCACTTTTCCCTGGAACAACAAATTTAAGGGGTTGCTTGCTCCTGTCTTGTGAGCATCCTCTGCCAGGAGCCATTTTGTGACCCAGGCCTGAAGGCCAATTTAGAGTTCCTTGAAGAGGTTACCCAATGCCAGATAAGCACAGATGTATCTGGTGTCCCATGGAATTTGATAGACTGTCTCATCATGATTTTTAAATATTTTCTCGTTTTTGTTGTCATTTCTTCCTTGACCCTTGGATTACTGAGCTCTGAGGAGCATGTTTTGAAATATCACTGTTCCTAGTGATCAACTTAGGAATGATTTCTACTTTAATTCATCAATCTACTGAGAACTGCCTCTGCATGGTTTCAGCTTTTTGAAATTTGTTGGGAATGATTTTGACCTAGCATTAAGGCCATGCTAGTCATGTTCCAGGTAGACTTGAAAATAGCAGGAACCTTTCCTTCTGAGCAGTGAAGGTTCTAATGATTATGTTCTTGATCTTCTCTCTTCTTATTGACATTTTTCTCCATTTTTCTTCTCTGCCATCCTTCCATACCCCTTCTTTCTCTCTCTGTCTTTTTCTCCTTCTCCCACTCTCTCTCTGGTTGCTTGCTCTGATGCCTATCAAAAGAGTAGTGATGATCAGTATTCTGTAAGTTTCTTCATTCAAAAGAAACACTTGCTTTTAATAGAGAAGGACTGAAGAGATATATTTCTGGATATGGCATTTTTTTTAGCCATATCTTATGCATGCTTGTTAATTAAAATAATCCATGTGGATCAATAATTTTAGAATGACCACTGTTGAAAAGAGTTTGAGATTTTCAACCTCAGAAAATTATGAGTTGCCATATTTTTATATGTGGAAATTCATGCAAATAAGATGTGAGAAATTCCAAATAGGAATTTAATTATCCAGAGAGAATTATGACCTCAGTGGAAAGTGAATAACTAAACCAATAATTTATTTCATTCTTAGAGATTATTATGTCCAATAGTTAGAGCTGGAATAACAAAATTAGAATTTTTATGTTTAATTTCTATTATATTAGAATTATCTTTTACATTTATAAATGTTTATTGCCATACTTTCTCTTTCTTATAATGGATTATATTAAATCTAACTTGACCTTACACCCTCTTTAAAATTTACCATTTCTTTCAATCTTTTCTATTTTATTTTACAATTTTACAATAAAGAGCTTATCAACAGCTTAAAAAACCCATTTTTTTATACACTTTGGCTGGTTGATATGGTATGTGAATATATCTCAATAAAACTGCTTAATAAACAAATATCTGTGCAAGAATATCCAGAATAGCAGCTATGTACCACAGGGGAAACAGATTGAGAGGGGAGGTATTTCCTTGTTAGTTTGTCTGTTTTTTCTTTGTTATTCTTATGGAAATAATAAGGAAACGGTTTAATAATGATTTTGAAGTGATGAATGCACAATTCTGCGAATATACCAAACACCATTGATTGTATACTTTGGGTAAATTGGAAGCTTTATTATTATGTATCAATAAAATAGATTTGTTTAAAAAAGTAGGGTGGTTTAGGGGAAAGATACACCAGATATGAGATTTGGACTATAATTATTGGTAATATTTTGATGATGCTCTTGCCTAGTTTGTAACAAATTAATCACAGCAAATTAAACAACACAGTGTTGGTGGAGATGTGATGTATTGGACCCCCTTATGGTGTTATGCCTGTTTATTTTGTAAGTTCACAACTTTTACTAAACATTTCATGTTAATGTATGTTCATGTATGAATGATGTCCTTCAATTAAAAAATATATTAAAGGAAATATGGTGGTGAGACTGATTCACAAAGGTTTTGGATTTACCTGTTTTTCTAATCAGGTCTTCCATTTGTTGCTCTTCAAAAATGGAGGAGGTGATCATGTGTGTATAGAGAAGGAGGGCTGTACTCTCTGACTGGAGTATTCAGATTTTGACTTTTAGGAACCATCCCCACCCCCAACCCCAACATCTGGTGAATAGTTGAGTAGGTCTATATTTCCTTGTTAAGCATATACGTGGTTTTTCCCTATTGGGTTTGGGCAGGCTCTTTCACATGCCATAGGAAAGAGTTAGGGGTTGGGGCCTCTATGTTTGTGTGTATATGTGTGTGTCTATGTGTTTTCCACTTACTTTCTTTGAAAGAAGAGCTTTCATTTTATTTCAAATTCTTTCTAAAGAAGTAGAATATGACATAACAGCAGTGTTTTATATATGGGTAACTGTATCAGAATCCTTCTATACAGGAGAAAAACTCAAAGGATATGGAGAAAAATCAGAAATGTTTTCTTTGAAACAAAAGCTAGAACTTGCTATCAGTCAAATAAAGATTCATAAAATAATTAAAAAAGATCTCCTCAAAATTATAAAGTAAAAAGTGGGATTTTTCAAAAATTAAGGAATCAGAGAGACACATTTCAGACTTTCTTATCATTATTCTGCCGTTTACATTATTTAACCAAAAAAAAAAAAAAAAAAAAAAAAAAAGAAGTCCAAAAATTTTTGTACAAAATATATTCACTACTAAATGAAATCATTGAAGACTCTTTTTCAGTCAAGACTGTACTTTTAGAAAGAGCCAAAAACTTTCAGATTCAAATAGTGTTGACTTTATATTTTGAGCAATGCTTCCACTCAGCTAATAATTTATATGAAAGTAATAATAGATATTTAACTCATATGTTTAAAGTTTGTATTTTACCAGATAGTTTAAAAATTGTTTTTCTTTTTTAAATAGACCAAATATGTGCATGAGAGAATATCATCACAATCTTACTACTAAATAGAGTCCATACCTTCCATTTGATGTATTTTCCCCAACCCACCCCATTATTGTGTTTATAAATATACTTTTCTTACAGAAGTTGTGAACTAACAAAACAATCATGCACTCAGCCAGAATTCCCATATAACAATCCTCCATCATCACAAAACACTGTGATGGATCATTTTTCACAGATTATGAGATAATATCATTAGACTATTACCAGTAAACATGGTCCATATCATACATTTGGAACCCTTTTTATATACTCCCCCATTATTAACATGTAGCAATTGTTGTGTGTATTTTCTGTATGTCTGTTTTGACCACTGATGTGTGATAATTTCCCCCCCATAATCATGAAATTAACTAGTGATTTTTTTCATTTTACTTCTATATTTGAACCACCACTATACCCCACTACCAAACAGAATTAGATCTTACTTTGCTCTAGGATTCCATAATTTTTTTCTCTCATTCTTGTCTGCATTTTTAGCATTGCCTTGTCTCTAAATACTTTCTTTTCAAAAGAGTCCCTCCTCCATGCCAACTGGCTCCAAGTTATTTGGTGGCAGAATTGTACAGGCTGTGTCCACTGGGGACTCTGTGGTGGAGGAAGGGAAAGTACACTCTCCATGCCAGTTGCCAGGTATCACCCAGAGGCTGCTTTTCCGTGGGCCAGCAAAATTGAGGGTGAGCATGATTCTATCATGCCAGCATCCACTCCTGGGAGCCATGTTGGAACTCAGGGCCCAAAGGCCAATTTCAATTTCCTTGGGCAGGTTATCCATTGTGCTAACCTTGGATGTATCTGGTATCAGGTAGCTTTTAATAAGATTGGCTCATCATTGAGTTGTTAATATTTTCTCATTTTTTTGAGAAAGCTAATTACAGCAGAAGAGACTAAAAAGGTGATTAAAGATCTACCATTATAAAAGGCACTAGGAACAGATGATTTCACAGCTGAATTTTATGTAACCTTTAAAGAACAAATAATTCCCATGTTAAACTCTTCCAGATCACAGAAAAAGATAAAGCACTGCAGTTCATTTTATGAAGTCTGCCTTATCTTAGTACCAAAACCTAATACAGATCACTTAGAAAAAGGAAAGTGTGTGCCAATCATTTTTTGAAAGCAAATATGAAAGTTCAAAATAAAACACTAGCAAATGAAATCTGGCAAAATGTCATTGTGATCAAGTCAGATTTACTCTAATAACACGCAAGATTTATAACAGGAAATCAATTAACATAATTTGTTTTATCAGCAAATTCAAGGAAAAAATGTGATCCTATCAATAAATGATGAAAGTGTTTGATGAAACAAAACTCTAAGTAAAATAGAAATAGAAGAAATTAATTCATTCTTTTTTTTTTTTTTATATTTACATTTTTTTTTTATTATGGGTAAAAATCAAAATTCTCACAATACATACAAACATTTGCAAAATGATATATAAATATATATACATATATGTGTATTTGCTTACAAAAATGTTGTTTATATATATATATAAACATATATTTTAAGAGGTGCTTAGATTACCCAAAATATTACACGGAACCCACTGGGATTCCCATGTTGCCCACCTCCCACACCTCCCATCACATCCCACACAAACATCTCCCACAGTATGGCCCACCACCCTCAATGAACTTACACATCCTGGAGCCTTGCCACCAACCATAGACCACAGTTCACACTGTAGACCACACTCTCTCCCACTCAGTTCTGAGTGGTGTGTGCTGATTTAAAATGGCCTACATCCGTTGCCACAACAGTACTCAGGACAACCTCCAACTCCCAAAGAAGCCACTGTATTTCAACTGCTCGTCCCCTCCCTACCCCAAAAGTGTCAAGTGGCCACTGGCTCCACCTCATTGTTATAATTTCTTGCATTGCTAGAATCACCATATGTGAACAAGAGAATACCATCAAGTCCACTCTAGTCCATAGTTCTTCCCCCAATCCTGAGGGGACTGGGATGGTGATGTCCACTCCAACTCCAAGTGAGAGAGGGCTTATATCCCATGGATATGGTGGGT
>JAKSZT010053975.1:1076245-1168744 GCA_026826555.1 Tolypeutes matacus
TTTTTAGCCAAATGCAGGACCCAAATTAATTCCTCCTCTAGACCAACTCCCTTACGGAAGGGACCCTAGCTGGGCCCGTGGAAATTAATCAAGCACGTCCCACTTTCCGGACTCCCCAGGTTAGCTGAAGCTCTGATGTTAGTCAGTGAGGAGTGCTAAAGATGGCGGATTCTACCCCTTCTGGCGCCGAGCTCCAGCGTCACCGGGCTGCTCAGTAAATCAGTTTGAGTGCAGATTCATGTCTGCTCTCAGCCTAATGCTGCTTCAGGTCGGCTTATCTGCTCCCCAAAGCTATGGGGCAGTACAGGCAGCCAGATCTATGTCTAAAAATATAAAATACCCTTCCCTGTCTTCCAACCGAACCCTCCCTTTTTTGGGAAGTGTCCCTTCCTCCTGGCTCTGCAGTGGCCCGGGTCTTATCCCTGGGTGGCTAGGGAAATCAGCTGCGTTGCCCGACCAAATTCCCCCCTCCGGTTCACTGGGTGCTAATTAGCTCGTTTGCTCTATTCACACAAGGTCCAAGGGGTGCCAGGCAGCCAGATCCCCAGAAAATAAAACTTTTTCGCCCCGCCCGCGGCTCAAAATGGCCGTTTTATTTATTTTTTCCCTAACCGCAGGGCTCAGCCGCCTGTGCCAACCTCCACCGGCAGCCTCAAAACTCACGAATCTCCACCGTTCGGTCCACGCCGCCGATCTGCGCAGATAGATGTCCCAAGCCTCTCACTCCACGTGTGCACAGCACAGACCCCCGGGCAGGACCCTGTCCCCAATCCGCCTTGCTCTGGGAGCTTGCTGTGTGCGCCCTCCTACGCTAACGCCATCTTTGTCTTAATTCATTCTTTCAACAAATATTTAATGAGTATGTACTGCTTGTCAGACCCTGTCTTAAATGCTGAGGCTTATAGTGATGACCAAACCAGAAATATTTTCCCTGCTCTCATAAGTTTAAGTAGAATTTGCCTATTATGTTTGGGGTGTGTGCTAAGGAGAAAAAATATAGCAAGTGTCACAGGGAGTTAGAATTTTAGACAGGGTGGTCAGGGCAGGTGTTACTAAGAAGCAACACCTGAAGAAAGCAAGGGGACAGCCACATGAATATGGAGAGGGACATACCAGGCATGGAGAAGAGCAGCATGAGGGCCCTGGGGCAGGCACATGTCACCTGGAGGATCATCACAAGGATGCCAGTGGCATGGAGTCTTGAAGGACCAGATATTCATTATCAGGTTGCTGAGACCAGATTATAGGTGTTTAAAAAACAACTTTCCGGGAAGCGGCTGTGGCTCAATCAGTAGGGCTCCCGTTTACCATATGGGAGGCCCCGGGTTCGGTTCCCGGGGCCTCCTGGTGGGGGCAAGCCCGCCCGAACGGTGTGGTTAGCTGACCCAGTGAGCACAAGCAGCAAGGGGGGGATAAATGAATAAATAAATAAAATCTTTAAAAATAAAAAAAAAATAAAAAAAATAAAAAACAACTTTCCTGGACACCTGTTGTAGAACAGGGGCAACACAAAGAGATGACTTATGCTGCCTCTGGGCATTGTTGCTCTTGGGCTCACAGTTTCTGACCCCTCCTCAAGGCAGGCACCAGGTGGCAGGCCAGCTGAGCACTTTATGGCAGAAGCACCAGACCCTTCCTGCCCTGGAATCCAGGCCCCAACAGGAGCTTCAGACCCAGCAAGAAGAAGAGGTTCAACCTTCCTCCACCCCAAAGTTGGCTCATTTTCCACCCAGGGATGGCTGACAGTGAGATGATGTCATTCTTCCAGGGCAACTCCATGCCTGAACCCCCCCAAAGGTCAGACAAGACCATCAAAGTAGCTGATAAACACATCTCCCACAGTCATGGTATTCAGCCTGAAATCACACCATGTTGGCAACTTCAAAGATCTGTGAAAATCTATAATTCATTTTCTAATTCTTCAAGGACATGGATGTGAAATGCACATTTCCATGGCTAGACAGAACACCCAGTCTCAATCTGTTGAAAGCACAGCTAACCAGACTTGGAGCAACAACATCATTTTATCCTAGAACAATGACTACGTACTTGTTTTACTTTTTCTACCCAAGAGCTTATCCTGGTGATTTTTCCAAAACAAAAGATGCCTGACCCAAAGATGAACCCATCTTTCACCTTCCAAAATCTTCAAGCAGCCTGCTGTATCTAGGTGACAGTTCTCTGATGCCAAAAAAGAAAAAAAAATTAAAAAAAAATGCAATTCTAATGGGCTTCCACACCTATGTAAAGCACCTAGCACACTGCCTGTGAAGCCAGAGACACTTGCCAAGTTCTCTGGCCTTTCCTTCCCTCTGACTTTTTGGTGCTCCACAACACAACCCCACAGGTCTCTCCTCTTCGTTAGGGGCACAGACCAGTAGAGCTTCATAGGTATGGTGCCTCTTCAAAGCTCAGAGAGGAGCTTCATGAAGACATGTGTGACCCCCAACCCTCTGTGTAGACACTTGTTAGGAAATATTGATGAAGTTGTCCCTTTCTGTATATTCTTTTTATAGAAATGATGGCTTAAGAAAACAAATGTGGAGTGCAGGGTGCAAAGCCTAGAGTTAAGTGGAAAGAGTCGGGGGGTTGTTTCTCTGCTCAACTCCCATTGAAAGGCCAGCAGCAAAATCTACATCCCTCAGACCAGATCGGGTGGAAGCCTGGTCTTCTGAGTTGGTGTCTGCTCTGAAGATGGAGAGAATGCAGCCACCAAAATCCCTTCATTGACATTGATTCTGACTATGTGGTTGGCATGTCCTAGAGGAACCCACTCATGTTAAATTCATTGGTGCTATCAAGAGTGAGAAGCAGATGATACATAGAGTGTTATTCCTACATAGACCTCAGATTAGGCTTATATCAAGGCATAAACCCTGGGCTTGATATAAGAAGACTTCTGGCTTCTGGGTCTTCTCTTTGCCAGCTAGAGAACTGCAGGCAAGTCCCTTAAGCAATCAGAGCATCAATTTTATCATCTATAAGAGGGAAATGTTAATAGTCTACAGTTATTAAGAGGATTATATGAAATAATGCTTATGGCAGGATCTAGCTCATAAGAGATGCTTCTATCTTTAAAGCATCAGATTCTCTGGAGGATCTCAGGGTTTACCTTTCTATAATTCTCCACTCTCCCATGTCATCCTTTGACATTTCTCCCCCACCTCACTCATCCATGTTTTAATCCTGATAATTATGTTGATAAAGCCCAATGCCTAAAGACCACCCAGGAACATACCCATAATCAAAGTTAGTTTATTAACTTGCTGCAGTAAGGGAGAGCATGCACCAGGGGGAACTGCAGAGCATCTCAGTAAGAGGGAGTTCGGATGGACTTGTTATAGGATTTTTTTTTTTTTTTAATTTTTTTTTATTGTGGGTAAAAATCAAAATTCTCACAATACATACAAACATTTGCAAAATGATATATAAATATATATGCATATATGTGTATTTGCTTACAAAAATGTTATATATATATATATATACATATATTTTAAGAGGTGCTTAGATTACCCAAAATATTACACGGAACCCACTGGGATTCCCATGTTGCCCACCTCCCACACCTCCCACCACATCCCACACAAACATCTCCCACAAGTGTTACAGGATTTTGAAGAGAGTTTAAGGAATTCTAGATTGGGTGCTGTCAAGAAGCAGGGGCATTTGGATGATTGTGTTTCAGTCATTTTTATCTAGGAGGCAAGAAGAATAATGCAGGGCTAGAGTTATCATTGGTAAAGAAATGTTATGTTAGCTGAGAGAAAAGGATGTCTATTCATTTTTGTGGTTTCACAGAATGCTCATGTCTAACATGTTATTTTATGGTCACAAAGTGACCTCGTTTGAAGTTGGTATTTTGTGAAATTGTTTATGTTCAGCATGGATCACTAGGGCCAGCCAGTAGTTGCCAGGTCTGCTGTCTGGGCTGTTATTTTCTTTCTCAGTGTACAGCAGTAAATAGCAACTACTAGAGAATACAAGTGCCCCCTGGCTAAATGGTTATTTGTTTCCATATGCTAGACATGATATCTAACCACCCTACCCCCACCCATGGCTTTGTCCAGGAAGTTATTCCCCAGGGAGTGTTCAGTAGGCCTGAGCAGAGAGGGCTTCTCAGCAGCCAAAAAAGAGAAAGAGGACTGAACTTGGAATGGGGCTGAGCTCAGGTGCTTGGATGCACAGTGGGCTCTCCAAGGCTGGGTCTGGGCAGGAGGAGGCCAGCCTCTGGCTCTACTTTCCACACCTGGGGTTTGCCAGCCCCAGGCCGCAGAGAGCTGTCCCTTCCTGGATGTCCTCATCTGCAGGAAGATGCTTTGCATTTTCCTAAGCCAGAAGTGGTCTGAGAGAAAGTTACTGACTTTGAGGAAGGGCATTGGGCAGGTAGAGAGGAGAAGTGAGTGTAGTCCTCAGGCTTCTGCATGAGGCAGGCTAGTCCTGAAGGTCCCCTAGTGTCTGGCATTACTGAGGAGCTGAACAAGTGAAAATGTAGGCACTTCTTCACCAAGGTTTTGGATTGAAGGCAGGAAGAAAGAAGAAAGCCAGAAGCAGAAAAACTTAGCCAGGAGCACCTGCCTAACCTGCTATTATAAATGGGCATCAGACTCTCAGGTGTTGCTCATAATGTCCCCTGGAATGTGATGATAGGTGAAATTTACATAGCGCTCATGATGTGCTGGATGTCACCTTAAGCACTTTATGTAGTTAATCTATCAAATCTCACAACAATCCTATAGGGTAGACAATATTATTCCCATTTCACAGGAGAGGAGACTGAGGCACTTGCCCAGGGTCCCATAGCCAGTAAGTGACCCAGCTGGAGTTGGAACACAGGCAGTGTGGTTCCCAAGCCCATGATCTCAACCTTACCTGTCACCACTGTTCTGAAATGTAAACAGCTTGAGAGCTAAATCTGGCTGGCCAACAGTTTTTGTAAATAAAGTTTTATTGGAACACAGCCAGCCACACACACTCATTTATGTATTGTCTGGCTTTCAAGCAACAGTGAGTGGTATGGTTGAGTAGTTGCAACAGAGATCACATGGCTCACAAAGCCTGAAAGAGTAACTTTCTGATCCTTTACAGACAAGCTTTTCCAATCTCTGTCCTACAGCAAGCATTGCCTGTGTCCTGAGACAGCTCAGCCATTAACTTGCTATTTGACCCCAGAGAAGTTGCTTTTATGTATCTTAGTTCCCTCATCTGTAAAATGGGTTAATTGTAGGGATTCAGTTAGCTAGTGTATGTATGGACCAAATGTCTGACCCAAAGTAAGATTTTGATAAGGAGTTGCTATCATTGCTAAGAGTGATAACACTTATGAATGGTTGCTATAACATGACTGAGGATGGGAAAGGAAACTTTACCCCATTTTATAGGAGAGGAAACCCAGACTCAGAGAGGGAAAGTGGTTCATCCAAAGTTTCATGAAGAGTGTGAGGTAGAGCCCATATCTTCCTGCTAGAAGTCTAATGCTCTCTGCCCCAACCCCTCCTCAACTTCCAATCCAAATAAGCCCTGCTCCTTATTTGTGTTCACTGACATGTGAAGCAACTCATCTGTATTTGTGAGCTTACAGAGTCTCTAAGTACACAAAGCCATGTAGAATTCACTAGCACAGACATACATCAAAGATGACATGCCAGTCATCCATGCCACCAGAGACCATGACAGATGTGCTCTCTGGCTCTGCCATCTGGGCAGCTGAGGATAAATGGGGCTCTGGCACCATTTAAAAGACAAATTGCAGCATGGTCAGTGGACAAGGGGGTGCATTTCACCTGCATGCAGATGAAATCAGTTGGATCCTGCCCTCCTCTCCAGCTCCTACTCCAAAAACACAATGACCACCCTCCCTTCCCCCACTGCCTCAGACCTGATGTCCATTTAGGACTTGTGTGAGGTCACTGGCAAGGAAGTGCATGTCATGGGGTTTGGGTTATTTTCAATAATAATAATAATAACAGCTGATCTGTACATATCAGAACCATTCTAAGTGTTTAATTCCCCTCATCTCTAGTCATCCTGGGGTGGAAGGACAGGAAACTGAGGCCAGAGAGGTTAGGAAACATCTCCAAAGTCACACAGTTTATAAATGGCAAGATAGGATAGGAACCCAGACTATCTGGCATGAGTCTACTGTCCCTCAAAACTACTATTTGGGGCTTATGGGATAGAAAAGGAATCATGGTCCATCCAGGAGAGACAACAGGAAGAGGAAACAAGGAATTTGGATTCTGGTCCCAGGCTCATCATAAATGGAGATGTGGTCAGGAACACATGGCCCCACCACTGTTTCTTTATATCTACTAAATGAGTAGCTGATGGAAGGTCCTCTCAGGTCCCAGACCAGCTCCAGGGATGGCCTCACTCTGTTTTTCTGGGAACCCTGGGGACCAGCTCCTCTGCCTTCACACCCAGTTATGCCATCTGGGGTTTCCATCCTCCCACAAGTGCCATCTCATAGCTCATTAAACCATCACCTCTGTACCCCAGAGGTAAGTTCACAGTCCTTTGAGATTCTGTAGGGATGTTTATGGCTGGTGACTGCAAAGAGAGCAGACCACATTAAACAAAATGAAGAGAGCTGATACAGAGCTATAAAAAAGTTTCCAGTCTTACTCAACAGCTCCTCATGGGTCTCGATACATGTAAGATGCCCTGCTTTCCCCTCTAATGGATGAGAGGTTGGGAAAGACCTCAATTTTGGGTCTAGTACAGCCAATCACTTGCCACAGCACCTTGCAGAAGTCCCTTCCTTTCTAAGAGCCTTACTTTCCTCATCTGTAAAATGGGGATGATGACAGTACCTATCTCATAAAATCCTGGAACTAAACATGAAAACCACTAAGAACAGTGTCTGACACATGGTGAGTGCTCCATAAAAGCCAACAGCTGATCATCTCTGGCTTTCAGTTTCCTCTATTGGAAGGAAGGGGTGGGTTTCATGCTGAGAATGGGCTCCCATGATTTAGTGACACTCCTGTGATGCCTCCTTGCCTCCCCACATTCATCTGCACCTTTCTTCTTTGAAGCTGTGGGCCCTCAGCTGACTGCTTTCCTCATGAGTATGTGTATGTGCGGGTAGAGTAAGCTATACAAGCTGGAGGCATTACCACTCTTATTCACAGTGGTGGAATCATTCCAACTGCAAAGTACCATCAGGTGGATCCACCTCCTTTCATCCACACTGCTGGGGAGTCTGAGCAATTTGGCCAGGTCCCTGACCACACTCTGCAATAACAGACCTAGGGATCCTAACCAAAGTTTCAGTGGGAAGCAGTCCATGCCATTTCACCCATGTAGACTCAGCCCTATCAGCCCAATGTCTGTAGGAATAAAAAAATTCCAATTTCCCTGCAATTCATGTGGAAGATACCCACACTGGAAAAGGATTACTCTGGCTGTTCAAGCTCTGTAAACACTTGAAAAGTCTTAGTTTTCCATCTGTGCCAGTATACCACCAAACCAGGAAGCATCATTAAAAAGACCTTGGGGGATTTTTTCCAGCTTTTTCAGGGGATAGTAGGGTTTAGTGTTGGCTTCTTTTACTCCACTGATGCTTTTTGGACAAACGCATAAATCAGCATCATCTATATTCATTAGATAATGTGCCTTGTTCAGTACAAAATTACCCTTGTTTTGCATGATTTTGCCCCTTGTGATTAATATAAATGACTTAAGTTAATTGTTTTTCTTCAGGAAAAATGTACTTGTCAAAGTGCTGAAACATCAATAAAAAATAAACACTGCCATTTGAAAAGGGGCAGAATTGCCAATAAGCAGTCAGGGATGGGGAAGGGAGTGGGCTCTCCCATCTGGGGGGTGTCACTCTGATTGAGTAGGCACAATTTATATTTACTAACAGTGACAAAGGAATTCTTAGTTAAGCACTCATGAGTCCTAATGAGATAGACTGATGTCATCATTATTAACAATAATAGCACCTCAGGCCACGCTAAAACAGTTTTCCTTTCATCCTTACCAGGGAAAATGAAAGCTGCCAGCCAGCCTCCCCAAACTAGATCTGGCATGCTGACTTGCAGGAACAGAGAGGCAAATGCAAATAATTGGAGTGGCTGTGAGGAATATTTCTTCCTTATTTTGTTATGAATATGTTTGTATATGTACATAAAGAAAATATCTGTTTTCTTCCCTATCTAATCCCCTTATTGCATGACATAAATTGTATTAGCTTCATGTCATAGTGTTTAAGTTATAAGATATTGAGTTTGAGTGAATATTACCTAAGGACTTGCACCCTATTCTGGGGAGACTTGGTGTGTTTCCAGTTGCATGCAGAGCAGTGGAATATTGTTAGAATAAAATATAACTGTTATTGTTTTTATTTGGAGATTAAGTGTGGTTTAAGGAGATGTGTATACCCAAGATGAAAAGGGAAAAACTGTTATTGTTAAGTTCATGTGTGAAATTTATCAGGTTTTGATGTCCAGTTGTTTGGTCAAGCAACCACTGTCCTGATTGTTACTATGAGGACAGTTCATGGACTTAAATCATCAGTAAGTCGATTTTATCTATGGCTGATTACATCTACAATCAAATGAGCAGATTGCCTTCAAAAATAAGAAAAGTTTCATCCAATCAATTGAAGGCTTTAAAAGAAGTGATGATTTCAGCAGTCAGAAGAGAGAATTTCCATCTCTAATTCATCTAGCCAGCTTCTCCCGGAAATTCATCAAAAATCACATAGGAGATCCCAGCTTGCAATCTGCCCTACAGAATTTGCACTTGCCCATCCCCACGGACATGTGAGACAATTATTATAAAAATCTCATAATGTTTACTAACATCTCCTGTTGCTTCTATTTCCCTAAAGAAACTTGGCTAATACACATGAAAAGAAACAAGAAGGTATGCCCCATTTATAGGAAGAAGAAACTAAAAGAAAATGTCTATGAGGAAGCAGATACAATGGACTTACCAAAAATACTTTAACTGTCTGAAATAGCCTAAAATATCTAATAAAACATTTGGAAAAGAAATAAAGGAAACCAGAAAAATAGAGTATCACCAACTAGAGAATACAAATAAAGAGAAAAATAAATTATAAAAAGAAACCAAATAGAAATGCTAGTGCTGATTATTGCAATAACAGAAATGAAAATTTCTGTAGGGAGTTTCAAAAGCAGATTAAACAGTGAAAAAAAAACAAGCAAAAAAGATAATCAGCAAAGTTGGAGTCACTCAATTGATATGACTGAGACTGAAAAGCAGGAAAAAAGAAAGAACAATGTAAACACAGCCTGAGGGACCTATGAAGACATCATCAGCTTTACAAAATTTCTCATAAGGGTGTTCCAGAAGAACAGGTAAGAGAGATAGAGATAGACAGAATATGTGAAGAAATAACAGACAAAACTTAAAACTTTAGTGAAAGACATGTGTCTAGACCTCCAAGAAGACCAATAAACTTCCAGTGAGATTATCTGAAAGAGATCAAAGCTTAGATATATTATAACCCTACTGTCAAAAGACAAAGTCTAAGAGAGATTATTGAAGGAAGTGAGAAGTGTATCATGAGATACATGAGGTCTTTGATTACATTAGCAACAGTAATATATAAAGTGGGATGACATACAATGTGGTGAAAGAAAATAAAGCTGTCAACCAAGAATTCTAAGTTTGGTCAAAATAACTCCTAAAATGAAGGAGAATTTAAGATATTCCCAGATAAACAAAAGGTGAAAAAGTTGATTGCTAGTAGTCCAGCCATATAAGAAATGCTAAAGGGAGTCTTTCAGGTTGATATAAAGGACAATAAGCAGTAACTCAAGACATATGAATAAATACCAGTAATGGAAACTACATAGATATGTATAAATGGCACTATTACTTTTGGTTTGTATCTTCTTTTTTCTTCCCATTGATTAAAAAGATGAAATAAAGTTTATTATATTAAAAAAGATGAAAGCATAAAAACATATTTAAAATCTGTGTTAAATAGTACTTTAAGTATAAATATTTATTTTGTAACAATGACAACATAAGCAGGTGTGGAGATATATAAAAGCAGAGTATTAGTACACTACTATATTAATCCAAATTGGCTTGTTAAAAACTTAAGATATTAATTGTGACCTATGAGGTAATCACTAAAATAACAATGAAAAAAAAAAAAAAAGGAAAAGAAAATAGGGAGGAAATCAAAAGGAAACATTAAAATAAAATGTTAGAAACAAAGGAAGGAGAAATGGAGATTGGGAAACACAAATATATGACCTATGGAAAACAAATAAAATTAGAGAAGTCCTAGCTCACTAGCCATTAATTTGTTTAAAAGGGGTAACACTCCAATTAAAAGGTAGAGGTTGGCAGAAGTGATAAAAAATGAAACATGATCCAACTTTGTGCTATGAGACTTAACTGTAGATCCCCAAATGCTAATAGACTGAGAGTGAAAAAATGGAAAATGATTATCCCAGCAAATAAGAAACAAAAGAGATTTGGATGGCTATAGAAATATCAGATAAAAATGTACTTTAAGACCAATATATTTTAAACTGGGAAAAATACATTATATGTTGATAAAAGATCAAGTCATACATAATAAATACCAATTATGAACACATATGCACATAACCAAAGAGCCTCCAAGTGTATGGAGGAATAACTGACAGAATAGTAAGGATAAATAGAGAGTGTTACAATAATAGTTGTAGACTGAAATTATCCATGTTTGGTAAGGTTAGAGGTACTAGACAGAAAATCAACCAGGAAGTAAAGTATGTAACGCTATAATCCGACTAGACCTAACCAAATATATAGAACACTTTAACCAATTGTGCATGCATTCCACAAGATTGACCATATTGTAGGGTGCAAAGCACACCTCAATACATTTTGAAAGATTGAAATTATATAAAGAATCATCTCTGACCACAAAGGAATGAAACTAGAAACCACTGGCAGGAGGAAAAGTGGAAAATTCACAAATATGTGAAAATTAAAAGACATACTCATTTTTTTTTTAATTAATTTATTTTTTATTGTGGGTAAATATCAAAATTTTCACAATACATACCAATATTTGTAAAATGATATATAAATATATATGCATATATGTGCATTTGCTTACAAAAATGTTATTTACATATATATAAATATATTTTAAGAGGTGCTTAGATTACCGAAGATATTACATGGAACCCACTGGGATTTCCATGTTGCCCACCTCCCACACCTCCCACCACATCCCATACAAACATCTCCCACAAGTGTGGCCCACCACCCTCAATGGACTTACACATCCTGAGGCCTTGCCACCAACCCTAGACCACAGTTCACATCGTAGACCACACTCTGTCCCACACAGTTCTGAGTGGTGTGTGCTGATTTAAAATGGCCTACATCCGTTGCCACAACGGTACTCAGGACAACCTCCAAATCCCAAAGAAGCCCCTGTATTTCAACTGCTCGTCCCCTCCCTGCCCCAAAAGTGTCAAGTGGCCATTGGCTCCACCTCATGGTTATAATTTCTTCCATTGCTAGAATCACCATATGTGTAAAACAGAATACCATCAAGTCCACTCTAGTCCATAGTTCTTCCCCCCCTCCTGAGGGGACTGGGATGGTGATGTCCACTCCACCTCCAAGTGAGAGAGGGCTTATATCCCATGGATATGGTGGGTGGGATGATCCTGCCTGCAGATGCAGGCCCTCTCCATTCCCTGGGATGGCCGTTGCCCATCGTTGTCTCCTCGCCAGGTGACTTGGATGAGTCCATTGAGCTGTAGGGTAGGAGTTGCAGCTCCACCGAGATTCCACACACACCTTGCACATAGGTAGGCCAGAGGCTCCAGTCTCTGGAAGTATACCTAAAAACTCCAGCATCACATATAGGTTTGAATAGAAGGGACTGATGAGCCATGTGCAGGGAGGACTTATTTGAGTCCAATTCTGTCACTCTCAGGAGCACAGATTACAAAATAGAGCCCACTGATAAGGCATCAGTCTCTGGGGCTATCCCCCCTTATATAGGATCCGGGTGTCTCCAGAGCTCTCAGGAGCCCCTCTGAGTGGGGTGATAGGCACTTAGATGTTCTATGAGCTCCTACTGAGGTGTTACCTCTGGGATGACCTCCCGACTCTCTTTGAAGTCTCTTAGCCACTTGAACTCATTTGTCTTTACCTTTTCCCCCTTTTATTCAAGGTCTTTTTCCAGTTGTGTTGCCAGTTGGCACTTGGTATTAATCCCTCGTTGCCAGGGAGGCTCATCCCTGGGAGTCATGTCCCACGTTGGGGGGACGGTAATGCGATCATATGCTGAGTTTGGCTTAGAGAGAGGCCACATTTGAGCAACAAGGAGGCTCTCAGGTGGCAACCCTTAGGAACCCCACGACTGCAGGCTAAGTCTCAGTTACAAGAGCAAAGACTCACAAGGGTAGTCATCAATAAAAAGAACACATCAGTGGGTCGTCCTCTTTTGACAGACTCTGTCCCTGCACTCAGAGGACTATTGCTGCTCCCTTGGAGACTGTGGCAGAGCTCTCCAGGCTAGGAATTCAGATTCCCTCATTTATTGTGTGATTGTCTACCCATCGTGACCATGCCCCATCTTTTGATCTTTTGAATGATTTTGTATATCTTTCATGTATATTCGGATGAACTAATTCCCATGAAACCCCCTCCCAGACAGCCCCCACCAATAATCCCCTGCAGTACCCATTGCAACCCTTCAGTGATCCAAATCCTCCATGAACATGTAGTCCATAAAATAATCAAATACACTTACTAGGAAAAAGAAACAACTATGATAAGCTTATATGCAAGAGACAAACATAAGGAAACTCAGGGGAAAAAAAAAAAGAAAAAAAAAAAGAAAACAAGAAAAAAAATAATCAAACAAAAAACAAAACAAAACAAAATATAATTAGCGGATTGGGACATTCAAAAAAATGGGGAAAAAGCAAAAGAAATGACTTTTAAAAAATCTATATATATATCTATATATATATTTATTCTTCTTCTTCTTTTCTTTTCTCTCTTTTTTTTTCTTTCCTTTTATCACTGTGTTATCGGATGTCCGGTGTGCCATGACACCTTCCCCCTCTCAATCCCCATTGTCTCCCAATTTTTCATTTAATTTTCAAAGAAGTTTTAGGTCACAGCAAAGTCACACATGGAGTGCCGGAGACTCCCAGATACCAAACCACCCCCCTCCCCACCCCATATTAACCCCCCCCCCTTTATTTTGGATGTTAGCATTGTTATAACCATTAATACAGATAGCAAAATATAGCAACTAAACATTGTCAATGATTTACAGTATAGTTTACAATTTACATGATACAGTTTAATAATTTTGATGATATTTACCATGTCCTGTGTCCATTATTGTAAGGCAATGTAAAACCTTCCCCATGAACACCAAATACCCCATTAGATCTTGACTGTTCCCTTCCCCCCAGCCCCCCAGGGCTCATGATACCACCCTATCCCGACCCATGGAATGTCAAGATTCACAGTTACATGCCCTGGTAATTTGAACCTGTCCTTCCTAATCCACCCACCCGCCAGTGCTGCACCACCAAACCCAGGAACACCACCACCCATCTGCCCCATCCCCCAACATGCAACCACACTCTATCCCTTTACCATAGATTATGTCCATATGGGTGATGGCTCAAAGCCTGCTCTTCTCTTACTCTCCTTTGTTAACCTATCTTTCAGACAATGGTTCTCAGAGACTGCTCACTTTCCTCAGTTCAGATCAGTGAGGTCATATACTGTTCATCCTTCAGTGCCTGGCTTGCTTCACTCAATATAAAGTCTTCAAGATTCATCCACGTTATTCCATGTGTTAGCACTTTGTTCCTTCTTACAGCTGAGTAATATTCCATTGTAAAAAGACATACTCTTAAACTATCAGAGTTAAAGAAGCTATTACAAGGGAAAATAGAAATGACAAAAAAAAAAAAAAAAAAAGAAAAGAAAAGAAAAGAAAACTTATGGGAATCATGGAAAATGGTGCTCAGGGAGAAATTTATACATGTAATTCCTACATTTAACAATTAGCAGAAGAAGGTTCTCAAACAATGGACAAACTTCTTACCTTAAGCAACTAAAGATGATTAAACTAAACTCAAACTTAGCAGAAGTAAGAAATAATAAATATTGGAGTGAAGATTAAAACAAGAGTATAGAAAAACAAATGAAAATCAAGACAACCAGAAGTTGGATCTTTGTAAAAATCAACAAAGTTGATAAAACTTTATCTGACTAACCAAGAAAAGAAGAAATAAGACTCAAATTGCATAAAATCAGAAAAGAAAGTGGGGACATTACTACAAACTTGAGAGAAATAAAAAAGTATTATAAATGTATATTATAAACAATGTACTTCAACAAATTACATAACCTAGATAAAACAATTTCCTAGAAACATACATACTACAAAAACTGTCTCAAGAAGAAACATAAAATTAGAAAAGAACTAGCAAAAGAGATTGAATCACTAATCAAAAACTTCCTAACAAAGAAATGTCCAGGAGCAGATGGTTTAACAGGAGAATTGTATCAAATATTCAAAGAAGAATTAACATCAATATTTTTCAAACAAAAAATAGAAGAGAGAAAACTCAACTTATTTCATGAAGGCTCATTATCCTGATATTAATGATTTCACAAGAAAATTACTGACCAATTTTTAAAAATTTGTATGCAAAGTCCTGAACATATTAGCAAAGAAATACAGCAGCATATTTAAGGGATTAAATAGCATGACCAAGTAGAGTATATTCCAAGAATTCAAGAGTTCAATAAAAAAAAAAAAAATCAATCAATAAAAACCTATTATAGAGCTATAGTGATTAAAATAGTGTGATAATGGAGAAACAATATACAAGTAGAAAATTGGAACAGAATAGAGAGAAAAGAAGTGTATTCATACCAATATAGCCACAGTCAACTAATCTTTGACAAAGGAACAAAGGCAATTTAAGGAAGAAAGGATAGTGTCTCCAACAAATGGTGCTGGAACAAATGGACAATAAATGTAGAAAAAAATGAATCTAGACATAGATTTTATATTGTTCATAAATATTAACTCAAACTGGATCATAAACCTAAAATAAAGCACAAATTTATACAGCTTCTACAAGATAAAACATAGCAGAAAATCTAGGAGACCCTGGGGTTTGGCAATGACTTTTTATATACAACACCAAAAGCATGATTTGTGAAAGAAAAAAATTAATTGGACTTCATCAAATTAAAAAAAAAAACAAAAAACCCTCTATTCTGCAAAAGACACTATTGAGAATATGGAAAGATAAGGTATGGACTGGGAAGAAATATATGCAAAACCCATATCTGATAAAGGATTTAACTCCAAAATATACAGGGAACACTTACAACTCAACAGTCAGAAAATAAACAACCCAATTTTAAAACTGGCAAAGGATCTGAAGACATCTCATCAAAAAAGATATACAGCTCAAGGCTGGGCTCCGCTCCCACCCCATGCACCACACACAACTTACCCATTGTCCCTGCAGCCACCACCCACCACAGTCCCCTGTGTCTTTCCTTTTTTTCGGTAATTTTTCTTTGTATGAGTTGAATTATCTTGAAATAATTTCTCTGCAGGTAATGATTATATTTCCTGTTTAAAAAAAGTGAAACATGGGACACAGAATTGTGCCATCCAATGTAAGAGTCACTAACTGCTATATTTTGATTAGTACTATTTTAATTTAAACTAAATTAAAACTAAAAATACAGTTCTTCAGTTGTACTAACCATATTTCTAGCAACTATATGAAAGATATATTTTATATGTATCTATAATGATATAATCAAATATTTGCCAGGTCATTCACTAATTCATAATGAGTAGAACAATGTTAATAGCTTTGAAACATTCTGAGAACAACTAACTGCTTAGGACACTTTACCACCCTCAGACAAAATTACTATCCTTAATTTTGTGATTATCAATTGCTGGCTATTCTTTAGAATTTAAACACATTTTTAAATCCTAAAAATATATATTGAGTATTTTGTAGGCTTTCTACCATACTCATAAATTTATTCATGGTTAATATCCTTTGTGCCTTTTCTTATTGTTCAAAATTAGATTTGCAAGATTCCTCCATGTTGGTGTGAGTGGCTATAATTTTTGTAATGTTCATTGTTGCATTGTATTAAAAAATTTATTTTATCACAATTTCTTTCTCCATTCTTCTATGAAAACTTTGGTTATATTTTTTCAGTTTTTTTGTGATACAACAGTAATGCAAAAAAAAAAAAAAAAAACTTTTAGACTGGCTATTCTATGTAACCTTGGGCATGAGTGCAACATGCCCCAAGGTACATACTTAGTAATGGCATTGCTGGGTCAAACTGCCATAAACTGTTGCTGCAGCAAGGTACAATTTCACCCTAAGTATAGGAAAGCTCTCTTTATTCTATTTGCTTGCAAACACTTCCTATGTTTTACAAGAATATAAAACATATATGTATATTTTAGTTTTTAATTTTCACCAGCCAATAGTGATGAGTAGTTTCTCCTGTTTTCTATATCACTCCCCCATTCCTTCCTTCTAATAGATTTTTTATACTCAGGATAAAGGTAAAAAGAGTCCTTACTCCAGGCTGTTCAACATGTTATCAAACTTTTTTTTTTATTTTTAGGAGGTACCAGTGATTGAACTCAGGGCTTCATGCATGAAGCAGGTGCTCAATCACTGAGCTACACCCACTCCCCTGTCACACTTTTAAGGGAGGAATTTTGATTGTGAACTCAGGATGTTGCCCTCCTCTTAGAAAAGAGAATCCATGGTCTACTTCCTCTGCATTTTCTTTCCTGCTTTTCCTACACCTATGTTCACTCTTCTACTAATTTATAGATCACCATTCCCAATACTTTTAGTCTCAGTAAGGATGGAATTTTCCTGGTTACTGATTTTGGACAATAAAAGAACATTCAAGTACAGATGAGAAGTAAAACTAAGGAATGATTAAATAACTAAATTTCATATACATGCAAAAAAGTAGAGTATATTTTGCAAATGTAAATAAATTTTTTTGAACTCATTAAAATATTTGAGAGTAGCATAACATTCTAATTATTAAAGAATCAATTCAGTTGAAAAATAGCAGGTAGTATTAGACTTAAGTATCAAGCAGGTATTGTAGTACAGTTACAGTTAAACTTGGCTTTCTATCAGAATCAATTGGAGACTGAAAAAAAATAAATGACTTATTTTACTTTTTTTTTTTTTTTAAAGATTTTATTTACTTATTCATTTATCCCCCCCTTGCTGCTTGTGCTCGCTGGGTCAGCTAACCACGCCGTGCGGGTGGGCTTGCCTTCACCAGGAGGCCCCGGGAACCGAACCCGGGGCCTCCCATATGGTAAACGGGAGCCCTACTGATTGAGCCACAGCCGCTTCCCCTTATTTTACTATTTTATGAATTTACATTTTACCTCCACAGCAAATGTATGAGGGCATGAGTTCATCTGATCATGGGTAAGTTTATATACTTACTTAAACTGTTTTGCTTATCTGGAAAGTAGCTATATCCTCTTCTTAATTCAAATTAGTTAGAAAACTATTTCATCTATGATAGGATATTTAAAAATAATGTGATGATATAACGAATAGAAAATAATACTGCTTCACTTAAAATTAACATTTATTTGATTTGCACTTATTTGCAAAAATCTACAATTATTCTCTCCCTTCTTCCCTCTGTCCTCTGAACCAATGCACAAAATTAGACAAGGATCATGTATTTTCTATGTCTATCTCTGCATATGTGTGCAGTTGTTTATCTTCATTCCATTTTTAATTATTTTTCATTCCCTTTTAATGATCCCTAATGGTATGTGGTGTAGATCATAAGCTCTAAGGAGCTGGGAATTGTTTAGACTCATTCCTGACTCAAATAGATGCTAAGTAAACATAGTTTCTAACAGCTGTGCCCAGGTATGCTGCACAAATGTGAACCAAAAGTGCACATAGCTGTTTTTCCTTCAAAATCACAAAGGTAGAAAGTGGCCCATTATAAAGGTCATGATCCACTTTAAAAAAAAATTATCCACCAATATTTATTTTTTAAAAATACATGTTTTTCAGGATTAGCTGAATCAGGTAGGAGTTGTCCAGGAACACTACAATGAATACAAACACCTCCACAGCCAACATTGCTATGCATTCAGTGGTAGCTATTGAAATTAGAGAAAAGGAGTCCTAGGAAACTAACCAGCTCCTTAAAGGACAGACTTAAATTCTAAATCTATGAAACATGAGCTAATGTCACAGCACATATTTTAGTAAAATTTGACTATGTGAACCATCATCTCCAACATTTTACCATGAGAAATGCCTCTTTAAATGTGAAAGAACACTGGTCTTACAAAATTGAGATTGAGATGAGAAAGGAATCTCAAAATTCCATTGAGTCCATCATGGTCTTATAAGGAGGGCTCCTGGTATTGTGAGACATAAAACAAATTTGAGCTCTGTATCACTGTTGTCTATGATTCTAATACCTTGGCCTAAGATTCCAACATGTGACAAAACATACAGTATTTAATCAGCTTAATCAGTGGAACAGTATATTAGTTCAGCAGTCTGCCATCTCAGAAGGCAATTTGCACTATGAGAAACATTTTGCAAACACAATAAAACCCAGAATTTCCATAAGTCTCTAAATCACAATCAGCATTGTTAATAAGCTATGTCAGCAAGAGCTGAGCAAATCTTGGCACTTTATTGAGAAAGCAGATTTTTTTCTCCTCAAAAATAATTCTATAGAGAATTCCTACAAGAGGATCTGGTTAAACTGCATATTTTTTTGTGGCAGCTGAGTTTAACCTTGATTTATTGTCTCTTCTTGAAGATCACACTTATTTTTATTGTTTGAAACAACTTAGCCTAATCTCCACTACCTTCAGGAGGATGGGATAAGTCTAGTAAGGTACAGATGTGACCACAGAAACTCAACCAAGCTAGTATAAGGAAAAAGAAATAATGACCCTCAAGAACAAAATCCTCCAGCAAACTTCTTGGAAAACACTAATCAATAAAAATAGAGGTCTATATAAACTAGCTAGTTTGGTGTCAATCTGTCTTATTTTTTTGAAAACTCACTTAAACTGACATTTATCAGGTTGCCAATAACACAATCCTGTAATTCAAATCTCTCCTAAACAGAATGCAGTAACAATTTATGGCTTGATAATTTAGGTATTGCCTTGCAAATTATGGATAAATTTTACCTTTGGACATAACATTGGGCTATGAAAACACCATATTTTCAGCATTTGCTGACCATAATGAAGTGATTAGTTTACAACATCCAGAATACATATTGGAAAATGGAGTAGGGGGAAGGTCACTGGAAGATCCTATAACCTGTTTGGATTAAACCAGGAAATCTAGAGAGATGATAGAAAAAGAAACAATATGGTAGCCATGAGTAAAAGGCTTGGTTTTCCCCACCTATTCTTGAATGTTAGAGAGATCCCTGCAATCTCTTTCCCTTCCTCACACTTGTATGACTCAGATGGATACAATGCCAAATGAGTACTGGTTGGGTTGGTGTCTCCAACATGGCTTGAAGCCAGGAGGGAGGCATTTACATCCGCTGTACTGAGGAGAGATGGTGGTTTGAGCCACATGCATGGAAGCAGAGTATCTCTCAAGTCCTGAAAGGGTCAGCTCTGCTTTGAAAATACACCCTCAATCTGCTCTTGCCACCACCATCCTTCACATCATCTCTCACCTGGGTCATTGCGATGACCATCTAACTGGTCCCTGAATCTGCCACACCCATTTATTCTTCAGATGGCATTCAGATGGTAGTCAGAGCATGTCACTTTTCTAAAAATCTACCAATGGCCACCTGTTTCTCTTGAACAAGTCAGGCAGATCTTTGCAATGGCCTAGCAGGTCCTCAGTGATTGGTCCATGCCTCTCACCTCCCCACACCTCCAACCTCATCTCCTAGGAAGTACATCCTTGTTCATGGAGCTTCACTTACACTATCTCATGTTTTGTTTCTTAAAGATGTTGAGCTTTGTTGGGCCTCTGAGCCTTTCTTTTTATGGGTCCAACTGCCTAGAGCACTATCCTTCCAGATATCCACATGCCTCACACCCTTAATTTCCCTCAGATCTATGCTGAAATGGGCTTCCCTGGATGCCACTCCCTATAAAATAGAATACCCTCTTCTCAACCAAGCTTTCTGTCCCATACCTTTTGTAATTTTTCTCCTTGGTCCTTCTCACCATTGGCATCATGTGGGTGAGTGTCTGTGTGTGGAATTTGTTCACTACTGTAATCCCCCGAGCTTCAATCAGGGTGACACAGGTCACATGGGCTCAGAAAACATTATTGAAAAGAAATGAATGATTGGGTTAATGAATAGAATTCATTAAAAATGTAGGAAAGTTCTGGACATCTGAATAAACAAGTGACTGTCCCCTCAGGCAAAAAGATGTATATGCTGTGAATGCAATGCAGGAGGGGATGATCTCCCAACTAATGACCCACAGAATTCCTCAGAGTTTGGGAAGTTCCTACACTTCATATTTGGTACCTTAGGCAGCATATTAGAGTTCCTAATCTCTATGTCAGCTATTCTTAGGAATGCAATTAATGAATACACCACTTAGGAGCATTCTGGGTACTTGAATGCTTTGAAACTCATTGAATTTGGTACTCAATGCATTTTGACATGAAAATTTTGTCCTGGTACTTATGGTTTATTTGGTACTTGACACACAAGTTAGAACTTGTCAGTGTTGGTTGCCTTGTGACTCACTACCCTTGGATCAAACAATTCCATTACTATTTTCCAGAAATTTTACAAAACCACACAAGATAAATGTCCAACAAAATTCTGTGCAGCTTTCTTTTGTTAAAAGATCATCTGTAAACCACTGTTTTGAGACTAGGAGAAGTCCAAATTTGAGGAACCAGCAAGACAATGCCAGCTCCTCAGAGTCTGAAGTTTTCTGGTGCAGACTGCAGGTATCATTGCGTTCCTCAGCTTGTATCACTACCTCCCACCACAAGGCCATGTCCTCTGCCTTCTCTTCCATCCAGTTCCATCCACTTCCATGATCCACTTTTAAGTACACATTTTAAAAATATATATTCTCTGCCCCCCAAGATGAAACTGTGTGCAGTCATAGTTATCAAGTAAGAAGAATCTCCCCACAACATCATCTTAAGTGAACTGTTTAAATTCTGTGCCCTACTGTTTTCCTCAGTATACAATGAGTGCATGTTACTGTATAATTTAAAAACATTTTATAAACATTTTTTCACAGTTTCAGGGTTTGGATACAGAACTCCTACTCTCTCAATATCTTTTCATCTAGATACATTTAATACAATTTAAAATAAATTAAAGCAAAATGCACTGAAATATATGTCTAAACACAATTAAAAGAGGAAATGTCAAATTGTGTAAATGGTAACAATAAATTTGCTTTAAAATCCATGGAATGACAATGCACAGTGAACCCTAACTTAAATCATGAGATTTTAATTCATAGCACAATTATAAAAATGTACTATTATCAACTGTAGAAAGGTCCCACACCAACACAAGGTGTTGGTGGTGGGATGGTATATAGGAATCCTGTATTTTATGCATGTTGGTTCTGAAAATCCACAACTTCTCTAATAAATGGGAGGAAAAGAATCTCTTTGGACAGATACATATGCACATGCATGAACACACACATCAACACAAGAGTGTACACACACATATAACCATATGCATCTCCTCCTTTTTACCTACCTTCCACCCTCAATGTACCCTTGTGACCCAACCTGCTGCTTTCCCATCTTCTTGCAGGGAATCCTCATTGCTAAGCAGGCCTGATAGATGAGGCTGCTCTAATCTCCCCTCCCTGCAAAAACAAGTTCTGTCCTTTACTCCTGCTACTCTCTGGTCCAAGGTGCTCTGCTGAGCTTCCAACAGGACTGCAGAAGGTTATGCTGCTGATGGGGAACCAGATAGCCAAGCAGCATGGGGGACAAGAAGCACAAACCAGAGGCAGGGACAGAATTCAGAGAGCATAAAGTGAACAGGCTTAAAAGAGGGGAGACCCACATTGTGTTCTGTGAACTGCTCTGATCTTTCTGGAGGCTGCTTAGGTACTGGACTCATAAGGGCCCATTTGGGGTCTCCTTCTCACCATTTGCTGGGCTGTTCTTATTCTGGCCAACATCCTAGACCACCTTGCCAGTTTTAGAATGGAACAGGGTCTTAAATACTTAACAGATTCTTAAAAATTATCATAGTTATACATGTTCATTATTGACTAAGCAGAGGGGAGCCTTTGACAACCATCCATGGCCTAATTATTTGGGCCAAGCCTGCAGTAGTTGGTTAGAGTCTCCATTTGTAGATATTGGGGACTATGTCTATTTCACATGACACAATATCAATGCAAAAACACCATTCAGTAAGTGCCTTTGGGGTGTGATGATGCTAATCATGGACACATCTAGGCATAAAAAATTCTGTTGGATTTTATAGTCCAACACTAGCTATTTCTAGTGATCATTATCAGAATGGTGTATGGGGAATATATCTTTTGGCCTGTTTATCTGTTATGGAATATTACATGGAATGGTTATATAGAAACTGACCAGCTAGGATGGAAATTTGAATAGGGTTGTAAAAATGAATGAAGGGGCTGTGCACGCGTGGAGTGAGAGGCTTGGGACATCTATCTGTGTGGATCGGCGGCGTGGACCGAACGGTAGAGATTCGTGAGTTTTGAGGCTGCCGGTGGAGGTTGGCACAGGCACCTGAGCCCCGCGGTTACGGAAATAAAAAATAAAACGGCCATTTGGAGCCGCGGGCGGGGGCGAAAAAGTTTTATTTTCTGGGGAGCTGGCTGCCTGGTGCCCCTTGGACCTTGTGTGAACAGAGCAAACAAGCTAGTCAGCACCCGGTGAACCGGAGGGGGGATTTTGGTCGGGGAACGCAGCTGATTTCCCTAGCCACCCAGGGATAAGACCCTGGCCGCTGCGGAGCCAGGAGGATGGGACACTTCCCAAAGAAGGGAGGGTTCGGTTGGAAGACAGGGAAGGGTATTTTATATTTTTAGACATCGATCTGGCTGCCTGTACCGCCCCATAGCTTTGGGGAGCAGATAAGCCGAACTGAAGCAGCACCAGGCTGAGAGCAGACACGAATCTGCACTCAAACTGATTTACTGAGCAGCCCGGTGACGCTGGAGCTCGGCGCCAGAAGGGGCGGAATCCGCCGTCTTTAGCACTCTTCACTGACTAACATCAGAGTTTCAGCTAACCTGGGGAGTCCGGAAAGTGGAACGTGCTTGATTAATTTACACGGGCCCAGCTAGGGTCCCTGCCGTAAGGGGATTGGTCTAGAAGAGGAATTATTTTGGGTCCTGCATTTGGCTAAAAAAAAAAAAAAAAAAAAAAAAAAAAAAAGTGAGGTCACCTCAACAATTGAAAAATAAATTCTTTTTAATTTAGTTTAATAGCTAAAAGCTGCTTCAGGACCTGCATATAGAACCCTGTGGGGAAATTCATTGATAAACACAAGTAGGCAGGAAGGATCCACATAGACCCTAGGGGAATCATTGACCCCCCTTAGCTCTGTTTGACTGCTTGCCTGTGTGGATCATTGGTTTCTTCTCTCTGTTACTTTCTGGTCTATTGCTATTATTCCCATTTTCCTCCCCCCTTCCTTTTTCCTTCTATTTTTTTTTTTTTTAAATAGGTGCTGCCAGCTGGTCGCTTATTTGCTGGGCTTCTTATTCAGTAATTTCCCACTCGCTGTATATATTGATTCTGTATTACAAACTATCGCTTATCCTTCCTGCATGTTTCTGCCTTCTGTTTTCTGTTGTGGCTCTTATAGACAACATTTTTTCATAGGCCCACAACTTAAGGGTGTCAATTTATATCCCATCTATTTTGTTTCCTTCTTCTTTTTTCTTTTTTTTAATTTTTATTAGTATTAACTTTTTCCTTTCAGAACTTTCTCTACTATTTCTCTACCTCCTCATAATTCTAGCCTTCTAAATCACTATATATATATATTCTTCCATTTGTTTTCCCAGTCCATTATAGGAACTCCATATTTTTTCCTAGTACTCTACACTGCCTACACAAGTTAAATATTCATCTCACTAAGTCTCATTTTGCCCCTCTTCTAACTTTTATCAACATTTCTATTATCCTTCTGCCTTCCTTACATCTTTTGATTCCTCTGGCCCTAACCTTTTGCCTTCAAGGGAACATAGAAAGAAGTAAGGAAATAAAATAAGAAGAAAAACTGCCAAAGAGAAAACTTAACTCACACGCAGAACCAACAGCTAAATAAAATTCTAGAGCATAGAGAAAAGCTAATCAACTGAACAAACCCATCAAGATAATATGATGACCAGAGGGCAACAGAAAAATACAAATGACTCTGAAAAACTGGAAAACATGGACCAGTCCAGTGCACAAAATAAAACCAGGAAGCAATGCAGTACATCGAACAACTAATCAAAGCTATCCAAACAAATATCATGGACCAACTTAAAGAACTGAAGGAAGAGACTAAGGATATAAAGAAGACACTGGGAGAACATACTGAAAAAATAGCTAACACAACTAAAAAGGTAATGGATATGATGGCGAACAAAGACACAAGTCAAGAAATGAAAAAGACGCTGGACGCACATGGCAGCAGAATTGAACAGGCAGAGGGAAGAATTAGTGATATGGAAGACAATACAGTTGAAATCAAAGAGATTGTAGAAAAGTTAGACAAAAAGATAGAAAAAATCCAGTATGGTCTCAGGGAATTAACCGATAATGAAAGACGCACAAACATATGCATTATGGGCATCCCAGAAGGAGAAGAGAAGGGAAAGGGAACAGAAGGAGTGTTGAAGGAAGTTATGGCTGAAAACTTCCCAACTCTATTGAGAGAGATGGATGTGCAGATCCAGGAAGCACAGCGCATCCCAAATAGTATAAATCCCAACAGGCCAACTCCAAGACATATACTTGTCAAACTGTCCAATGCTCAAGACAAAGAGAAAATACTCAAGGCAGCAAGAGAAAAGAGAACCATCACATACAAGGGAAGCACAATAAGATTAAGTGCTGATTTCTCAGCTGAAACCATGGAGGCAAGAAGACAGTGGTATGACATAGTCAAAACACTAAAAGAAAAAAACTTCCACCCACGAATTCTCTATCCAGCAAAATTGGCATTCAAAAATGATGGCGAGTTCAAAATATTCACAGATAAACAGTAATTAAGAGAGTATGTCAAGAAGAAACCAGCACTTCAAGAAATACTAAAGGAATCTCTACAAATTGAAAGGAAAAAACAAAGGAGAGAGAGTTGGAGGAGAGTTTAAAAACAACTGAAAACTCAAAAAGAGAAACAAAACAACATATGACATACATTAACCCAAAGAAAAAATGACTGAAGTAAGAAATTCGTTACAAGTAATAACACTGAATGTTAATGGATTAAATTCACCAATCAAAAGACACAGATTGGCAGAATGGATAAGAAAATATGATCCATCTATATGCTGTCTACAAGAAACCCAACTTTGGCCCAGGGATTCAAGGAGGCTGAAAGTGAATGGCTGGAAAACCATTTTACAAGCTAACAATAGACAAAAAAGGGCAGGAGTAGCTATTCTAATATCAGACAAAATAGACTTTAAATGCAAAACTATTGTAAGAAACAAAGATGGACACTACATATTAGTAAAAGGAGTAATCTCTCAAGAAGAGAGAACAATCATCAACATTTACGCACCTAATCGAGGTGCCTCAAAATACGTGCGGCAAACTCTGGAAAAATTAAGAGGTGAAATAAATTCCTCTACAATTATAGCAGGGGACTTCAACACACCATTATCATCATTAGACAGAACATCTAGGCAGAGAATCAATAAAGAAACGAAGGCACTCAAGAATACATTAGAAGATTTGGACTTAATAGACATATACAGAACACTACACCCAAATACAGCGGGATTTACATTCTTCTCCAGTGCACATGGAACATACTCCAAAATAGACCACATGCTAGGCCCAAAAACAACACTCAATGAATTCAGAAAGATTGAGATTATATAAAGTAATTTCTCTGACCACAACGGAATGAAGTTGGAAATCAATAAGGGCCAGAGAAACAGGTTAGGCACAAGGCTATGGAAGTTAAACAACACACTCTTAGACAAACAGTGGGTCAAAGAGGAAATTTCAAAAGAAATCAGTAACTACCTTGAAACTAATGAAAACAACAACACAACATATCAAAACCTATGGGATGCAGCGAAAGCAGTCCTGAGAGGGAAGTTCATAGCCATAAATTCATATATTAAAAAAGAAGAAAGAGCTAAAATTGAAGACCTAACTACACACTTGGAGGAATTGGAAAAACAACAACAAACTAAACCTAAAGGAAGTAGAAAACAGGAAATAACCAAGATTAGAGCAGAACTAAATGAAATAGAGAATAAGAAAGCACTGGAAACAATAAACAAAACCAAAAGCTGGTTCTTCGAGAATATCAACAAAATTGACAAACCCTTAGGCAGACTAACAAAGAAAAAGAGAGAACAGATGCAAATACATAAAATAAGGAATGAGCAAGGTGATATCACTACTGACCCCACAGAAATAAAGAGTATCATAAGAGGATACTTTGAAAAATTATATGCCAACAAGAATGACAATTTAGAGGAAATGGACAAGTTTCTAGAAACCCACAAACAGCCGACATTGATGAAAGAAGAAATAGATGAACTCAACAGCCCAATTGCAAGCAAAGAGATAGACTCAGTCATTAAAAACCTCCCAACTAAGAAGAGTCCAGGACCAGATGGCTTCACAGCTGAATTCTACCAAACATTCCGGAAAGAGCTAACACCAATTCTACTTAAGCTCTTCCAAAAAATAGAAGTAGAAGGAATACTACCTAACTCATTCTATGATGCCAACATTACCCTAATACCAAAACCAAATAAAGATACCACAAGAAAGGAAAATTACAGACCAATTTCTCTAATGAACCTAGATGCTAAAATCCTTAACAAAATACTTGCTAATCGCATTCAACAACATATCAAAAGGATTATACATCATGACCAAGTGGGTTTCATCCCAGGTATGCAAGGATGGTTCAATATAAGAAAATCAATCAATGTAATACACCACATAAACAAACTGAAAGAAAAAAATCACATGATCATCTCTATAGATGCCGAAAAAGCATTCGACAAAATACAGCACTCTTTCCTCATAAAAACACTACAAAAGATAGGAATAGATGGAAACTTTCTGAAAATGATAAAGGGTATATATGAAAAACCCAAAGCTAACATCATTTTCAACGGTGAAATCCTAAAAGCCTTCCCTCTGAGATCGGGAACAAGACAAGGATGCCCACTATCACCGCTCCTATTTAACATTGTCTTAGAAGTACTTGCTCGAGCACTGAGACAAGAAAAGGACATAAAAGGCATCCAGATTGGAAAAGAAGAAGTAAAAATTTCATTATTTGCAGATGACATGATCCTATACATAGAAAGCCCTGAGAAATCGACAACAAGGCTTCTAGAACTTATAAAGGAGTTCAGTAATGTTGCAGGCTATAAGATCAATGCTCAAAAATCAGTAGCATTTCTATACACCAATAACCAGCAAACTGAGGAGGAAATCAGGAAAAAAATACCATTTACAATAGTAAACAAAAGAATCAAATACCTAGGAATAAATTTAACTAAAGATGTAAAGGACTTATATACAGAAAACTACACAACACTGTTAAAGGAAATCAAAGAAGACTTAAATAAATGGAAAAATATTCCCTGTTCATGGATGGGAAGATTAAACATCATCAAGATGTCTATCCTACCCAAACTAATCTACAGATTTAATGCAATCCCAATAAAAGTCAACACTATATTTTTTAAGGAACTGGAAAAACTAACCACAAAATATATTTGGAGAGGTAAGAGGCCCCGAATTGCCAAAGATATATTGAAAAAGAAAAATGAAGTTGGAGGTATCACATTACCTGACTTTAAAACATACTACAAAGCTACAGTGATCAAAACTGCATGGTATTGGCACAAGGATAGACCTACTGACCAATGGAACCGGATTGAGAGTTCTGATATAGATCCTCGCATATACAGTCATCTGATATTTGACAAGGCCACGAAACCCACTCAGCTGGGAGAGAGTGGCCTCTTTAACAAGTGGTGCTTGGAGAACTGGATATCCATATCCAAAAGAATGAGAGAAGAATACCATCTCACACCTTATACAAAAATCAACTCAAGATGGATCAAAGATCTAAATATAAGAGCCAAAACCATAAAAACCTTGGAAGATAATGTAGGGAAGCATCTACAGGACCTTGTAATAGGAAATGGTTTCATGAACCTCACAGCCAAAGCACGAGCAGCAAGAGAAAAAATTGATAAATGGGATCTCCTCAAAATTAAAAACTTCTGCACCTCTAAGGATGTTATTAAGAAAATAAAAAGGCAACCTACCCAACGGGAAAAAATATTGGCCAACCATATATCTGATAGGAGCCTAATATCCTGCATATATAAAGAAATCCTTCACCTCGAAAATAAAAGGACAAACAACCCATATAAAAAATGGGCAAGTGACCTGAAAAGACACTTCTCCAAGGAAGAAATACAAATGGCTAAAAGCACATGAAAAAATGCTCAACATCACTTGCTATCAGGGAAATGCAAATCAAAACTACAATGAGATACCATCTTACACCCATCAGAATGGCAGCTATTAAAAAAACAGGAGACACTAAATGTTGGAGAGGATGTGGAGGAATAGGAAACCTCATCCACTGCTGGTGGAACTGCAGTATGGTTCAGCCACTGTGGAGGACAGTTTGGCGGTTCCTCAGAAAACTAGCAATAGATCTTCCGTATGATCCAGCAATTCCACTGCTGGGCATATACCCAGAAGAACTGAAAACAAAAATACAAACAGATATATGCACACCAATGTTCATAGCAGCATTGTTCACCATTGCCAAAAGTTGGAATCAGCCCCGGTGCCCATCAACAGACGAATGGATAAGCAAAATGTGGTACATACATACAATGGAATATTACTCAGCTGTAAGAAGGAACAAAGTGCTAACTCATGGAATAACGTGGATGAATCTTGAAGACCTTATGTTGAGTGAAGCAAGCCAGGCACTGAAGGATGAACAGTATATGACCTCACTGATCTGACCTGAGGAAATTGAGCAGTCTCTGAGAACCATTGTCTGAAATATAGGTTAACAAAGGTGAGTAAGAGAAGAGCAGGCTTTGAGCCATCACCCATATGGACATAATCTATGGTAAAGGGATAGAGTGTGGTTGCATGTTGGGGGATTGGGCAGATGAGTGGTGGTGTTCCTGGGTTTGGTGGTGAAGTTCTGGGGGGTGGGTGGATTAGGAAGGGCTGGTTCAAATCCCCAGGGCATGTAACTGTGAATCTTGACATTCCATGGGTTGGGAGAGGGGGGTATCATGGGCCCTGGGGGGCTGGGGAGAAGGGAATAGTCAAGATCTAATGGGTTGTTTGGTGGTCATGGGGAAGGTTTTTCATTACCTTACAGTAATGGACACAGGACATGATAAATATCATCAAAATTATTAAACTGTATCATCTAAATTGTAAACTATACTGTAAATCACTGACAATGTTTAGTTGCTATATTTTGCTATCTGCATAACAGCTATAACAATGCTAACAACCAAAAAAAAAAAGGGGGGCGGACTTAATATGGGGTGGGGAAGGGGGGGTGGTTTGGTATCTGGGAGTCTCCAGCACTCCGTGTGTGACTTTGCTGTGACCTAAACTTCTTTGAAAATTAAATGAAAAATTGGGAGCTAATCCCCATTGAGAGGAGGAAGGTGTCATGGCACACCAGACATCCGATAACACAATGATAAAGGGAAGGAAAAAAGGGAAAAAAGAAAAGAGAAAGGAAAAAAAATGAATATATATATATATATATATATATATTTTAAAGGCATTTCCTTTGCTTTTTTGCCCATTTTTTGAATGTCCCAATCCACTAATTATATTTTATTTTGTTTTGTTTTTTGTTTGATTATTTGTTTTTTTTCCTTCTCTCTTTTTTTTTTTTTTCCCCTGAGTTTCCTTATGTTTGTCTCTTCCATGTACGCTTATCACACTTGTTTCTTTTTCCTAGTAAGTGTATTTGATAATTTTATGGACTAAATGTTCATGGAGGATTTGGATCACAAAAGGGTTACAATGGGTACTGCGGGGGATTATTGGGGGGGGTGTCTGGGGGGGGTTTCGTGGGGATTGGTTCATCCGAATATACATGAAAGATATACAAAATCATTCAAATGATTGGGGGATGGGGCATGGTCACGATGGGTGGATAATCACACAATAAATGAGGGAATCTGAATTCCTAGCCTGGAGAGCTCTGTCACAGTCTCCAAGGGAGCAGCAATAGTCCTCTGAGTGTAGGGACAGTGCCTATCAAAATAGGATGACCCACTGATGTTTTTTTTTTTATTATTATTATTGATGACTACCCTTGTGAGTCTTTGCTCTTGTAAATGAGACTTAGCCTGCAGTTGTGGGGTGCCTAAGGGTTGCCACCTGAGAGCCTCCTTGTTGCTCAAATGTGGCCTCTCTCTAAGCCAAACTCAGCATATGATTGCATTACCTTCCCCCCAATGTGGGACATGACTCCCGGGGATGAGCCTCCCTGGCAACGAGGGATTAATACCAAGTGCCAACTGGCAGCTTTGCACAGTGGCAGTATCGTAGCCAATGAGGTTTATCCGAGGCACAATTATTGCTAATTGAAAACTTTTCCCAAGTGCCAACTGGCAACACAACTGGAAAAAGACCTTGAATAAAAGGGGGAAACGGTAAAGACAAATGAGTTCAAGTGGCTAAGAGACTTCAAAGAGAGTCGGGAGGTCATCCCAGAGGTAACTCTTACGCACACTTCAGTAGGAGCTCATAGAACATCTAAGTGCCTGTCACCCCCTTAGTGGGGTTCCTGAGAGCTCCAGAGACACCCTGGTCTTATATAAGGGGGGATAGCCCCAGAGACTGATGCCTTATCAGTGGGTTCTATTTTGGAATCTGTGCTCCTGAGAGTGACAGAATTAGACTCAAATAAGTCCTCCCTGCACTTGGTTCACCAGTCCCTTCTATTCAAACCTACATGTGATGCTGGAGTTTCTTAGGTATACTTCCAGAGACTGGAGCCTCCCGCCTACCTATGTGCCAGGTGTGCATGAAATCTAGGTGGAGCTGCAACTCCTACCCTACAGCTCAATGGACTCATCCAAGTCACCTGGTGAGGAGACAACGATGGGAAATGGCCATCCCAGGGAATGAAGAGGGCCTGCATCTGCAGGCAGGATCATCCCACCCACCATATCCATGGGATATAAGCCCTCTCTCACTTGGAGTTGGAGTGGACATCACCATCCCAGTCGCCTCTGGATTGGGGGAAGAACTATGGACTAGAGTGGACTTGATGGTATTCTCTTGCTCACATATGGTGATTCTTGCAATGCAAGAAATTATAACAATGAGGTGGAGCCAGTGGCCACTTGACAGTTTTTGGGTAGGGAGGGGATGAGCAGTTGAAATACAGGGGCTTCTTTGGGAGTTGGAGGTTGTCCTGAGTACTGTTGTGGCAATGGATGTAGGCCATTTTAAATCAGCACACACCACTCAGAACTGAGTGGGAGAGAGTGTGGTCTACAGTGTGAACTGTGGTCTATGGTTGGTGGCAAGGCTCCAGGAGGTGTAAGTTCATTGAGGTTGGTGGGCCACACTATGGGAGATGTTTGTGTTGGATGTGGTGGGAGGTGTGGGAGGTGGGCAACATGGGAATCCGAGTGGGTTCCGTATAATATTTTAGGTAATCTAAGCACCTCTTAAAATATATGTATATATATATATAAAAAATAACATCTTTGTAAGCAAATACACATATATGCATATATATTTATATATCATTTTACAAATGTTTGTATGTATTGTGAGAATTTTGATTTTTACCCATAATAATAAAAAAAAAAATGAATGAATGTTTGATACATGCAACAACATTGATGAATCTTGAAAACATCATGTTGAATGAAATAAGCCAGGCACAAAATGACAAATATTGTATCATCTCATTAATATGAAATAAGTAGAAAAATCAAACTCAAAGTCAGATTCTAGAATATAGGTTACCAGGGGACAGGGTATGGATAGGGAATAGGAAGTTAAGGCTTACATTGTACAGAGTTACTGTTTGGGGTGGATTGTAAAGTTTGGGTAATAGATGGCTGAGATGGTAGCACATTATGATCTTAATTAACAGCACTGAAATATATAACAGAACATGGTTTAAAAGGGAAATGTTAGGTTGAATAGATGGTAATGGAATAAAATTTTTTCCAAAAAAATGCATGAAATTCCTCTACACAAACAGTGAACCTTATGTTAAACAATGGGCTATAGTAAATACTACAATTATAGAGATGTGCCATCATCATTTTTAACAAATATTTCACACCATTGCAAGTTGTCAATAATGGGGAGGTATAGAGGAATCCTGTATTTTATGCCTGACTGTTCAGTAAACCCAAAATTTCTGTAATATATATATGAAGAGAGAGTATAATCACATATATAAAGATACTTGCTATTTTTTCATGTTTCATGCAGCAAAGTCCATCAAGTAGCTTGTATTAGGTGTGGGTTTTTTTTTTTTTTTTGCAGGGGGGGGGTTTGGTTGGCCACATAGCAAGTTACCAAAAACCTAATAGCATTAAACATCATCTACCTATTACCCAGCAGTTTCTGTGGGTCAGAGTCTGGGAAAGCTTAGCTGGGTCCTCTGTTCTTGCTCTTATCAGGCAGAAATCAAGGTGTCCCCAAGGCTGTTTTTTCCTGGAGGTTTTAGGGAGAGTCCACATCTAAGGTCATTCATGATGTTGGAAAAATGTGTTTTTCTCATGCTTTCCACATCACCCTCCATATTCAAGGCAGCAGTGGCAGCTGGAGTCCTTCTCATGCTTCCAATCTCTCTTACATCCTCTTCTTCCACCCTTCTCTGCATTTCAGGCTCATATGATTACATTTGACCCCACCTCCTCTTTAGATTTTTAGAGCACACAAAGTCCCCATCAACCAGCAACAGTTTAACTGACAGCTGCTGACCAACTGACTGTCCTAACCTCCTGCCTTCCAGTTCACATATCACCAACTGTCTATGACCTCTGTCTGTGACCCACCATGACCTGTATCCCCACTGTTGTTCTTGGCAGTCCCCAACAATCTACATGTTGGCAAGTCAAGGGCCTTTCCCAGCCTAGTTCTCCTACCTGGAGACATCTAGCACCACCTAATACCCTCTCCCAAGGCTGAAGCTGTGGTCTCAACTGAGGCTCATCTGGGTAAAGGTCTGCCTCCAAGGTCACTCATGGGTTATTGGCATGATTCAGTTTGGGCTTAGGGCCTGTGTCCCTTTCTGTTTTTCAGGCCTTCCCTCTGTTTTTTCCCATGTGGGCCTCTGCACAAGACAGCCCATGACATCACAGCTTGTTTCCCAGAGATATAAAAGAGAGGGACAGAGAGTAAGGAAAAGAGAAAGAGATAGATAGAAAGATTGATAGCTATAGATACAATCATAGATACAGAGATAAATACATACATAAAGAAAGAACAAAAGAGAGAACTAACAGGACAGAGGTCACAGATGGTTTGTTTGTAAATCTTGGAAGTGATATATCATCTCTTTGTCCATATCTTATTGATTTTCAATAAGGCAAGGATCTCTGTCTCTGGGTATACACAGATGTTTATACCAGGAGGCAGAGATCCTTGGAAGTATTTACAGCCTGCCCACCACATAAACTAAAATTAGGCACTTAATCTGATTCTAAAGATAATTGGTAGCCATTGAAGTGTTTTAAGCAGAGGATATCTGATTTTCACTGAATTTCAAGGACATCAGGGTGCAGAATGGGAAATGAAGCCAAGAAGGAAAGTTACTTTCCCAAAATCACATCAACAACCAGCCATATTTTGGATTGAAAACTCTGCTGCCTCCCATTCCTTCCTGTAATTCTTCCATCTCTAAGTTCACTGCATTAGGTATCTGTTACACCATCTCACAAGTTTTATAGAGACTATTGCATATACATCTGTTAAAGTCTCTAGGAAGTACATGCTGGAATGATCTTCATGGTTCAGCGGGGGAGACTGGAGAGGCCTAAGAGGCATGATGACTTTTCCAGGGTCACAGACTAGTAGAAGAAAGAGTAAGGTCTGAAATCAGCTCTACATCCTCAATATGGTAGTCTTGAGTTTCCCAGACCTTCCCAGTGCCTGTAGGGATGACTGTGTTAGTGTAACTATAGAGTTAAATAGCAGCCCAGAGGGATCTTAGGTTTTGTCCACAGTGGGAGCATAGGTAAAGAGACCTTAGGAAGTGACCTCACTTCTTAGGAGATACAACCCAACAGAACCTGGAACCCTGGTAACCTGTTACCAACCTTATAGAGATAGCCCCCTACTCAGCTCATTTGAGCAGATATGCTTGAGAGAACCAGATAGCTCCTTGTTTGCCTACTTCCCAGAGCTCTCAGCTTAATAAAACCCAAAGCATTTTCTAATGCTGCAGGTGTTGGCAAAACCTCACAGCAGAAGAATCTGGCCATTTAGCAGGAGACACCCAAAGGTAACAGAGAAGAATAAAGACTAGGTGAAGATGTGTGATCCTGTCTGGCAGCCTCATAGCAATTACCACTGTGAGCATGTGTGTGTGGAGGGGAGGGGCATGAGGGGTGGTTAGAACCTGGGCAGGAGCAGATTCTTGGTTGGATGGGATCCTGGTGGGTATATAATGTTCACAGATAGTGGGTGGCAGAGCAGAAAGGAGAGTGGTGGGATGGCAATCATCTGCCCAGACGTTTATCAACATCTTTCTCTTCTTTCCACGTGGGTTAGAAGTCTGGGTAGAACAGGGATCAGTTTCTAATCTGGGGAGATGAACATCATGTAGGATCTCCCCCTGTGGTGATGGTCAGGCAGGGCCCTGATGCCTCCTGGCCTAGCTGGCTGTACACAGTATTTGCAGAGCTCTACCTAGAAAATTGGCAAGGAGCTGGGCAAGAGAGTTGTCTACACCACATTACCACACAAGAAGCAGGAACATCATGCTGCCAGCAACAGCCAGTGCAGGCCAGAGGTGACAGTGAGTACAGAACATTCCCTATAGCCAGGGTCCAAAGACAGCCAAGGAGGGCTTAAAAGAACCCAGGCTGGCAACTCCCCAGGCCCTCACCCAGGGTTTCACTGATTATTGGTCTAGGGTCCCCCTCCCAAAGGTATCTGAGCTGACATCCTTTCCCCATTCCACTGTCCATCCCCTGCCTTAGCCATATGCAGCCCTTTTCCTATATTTTCAGTAATACAGAAAAGAGGATTTAATAGTGTTTTTACTTCATGTGAACCATGATTGTCTTTGCATTTTGTGATTGTTTTGGTCATTTTTACTACCCAACCCTAGATATCCTGTGTAGCATTTAACAATTTCTACAACCTTGCTAATCATCATGCATAGCAAGGCTGCTTTTACCAAACAAGGGTGAGGGGACAATGCTGTCTCCCTCTCTCTGTAACTTGTCATCATGAGGAATACACCTGGTGCCTGTATTCCATTGTGGGGACATCCTTTTCTTTACGAACTCCCTATGCAGCTACTGAGATTTGGCCACCACCTAACAGTTCCTGGAACTTCTCTTCACAATGTGAGCACCTCACCCCAGCACAGCCTGACTCTGCCACATACTAGTAGTGTGTCTCAGAAAAGTTACTTCACTTCTCTGAACCTTAGTTGGCTCCCCTGATAAGTGGGGTTTAGAGAGGGCAAACTTCATAGGATTAATATGAGGGTTAAATGGGGTAAGCCATAGAAAGCATTTAACCAGTGCCTGGCTCTGGGTTAAGGACTGCTGGGGTGCTGTGGTTGTTCATATTTATTGATTTCCTCTCTCCTATGAAGAAGCAATCTGACTCACCCCTCTCTGGCTCTCTGACCATGGTCAAACCTATTTCCACATTTGTAAAGAAGATCTGAGATTCTAAGGAGTTCCCATCCTTTGGATAGCTAGATCACAGGCCCATGGAGACTGGCAGATGTGACTCAGGCCCTCTCAGTAATCTGAGAAGGTGCTAGTTGGGGCTCATTTATTCAACAAATATATACTGAGTGCCTGCTATTCGTAGGCATATCTCTGGGCATTTAGCATAGCTTAATGAACAAATCCTGAGACACAAAATCCTGTCACCTGGGTTACCATTCTTATTGGGGAGACAGACAGTAACAATATCTATCATAAGCACCTAGTATACACAGTACATTTGATGTAACACCATCCAGCCTCCTCTAAATATGCATGCATCCTCTTGTAAAATGAAGAAGATAGCAGACTCCTTGACCTACTGAAAAAGTGAGTAGACTTTGGGTCAAATGAAGGGTTTCATGTCTCCACAGAGCAGAGGGAATAAGGATTGGGTGGCTGTGGCTCAGGAGGGCCTAGGCTGAAACTTGGGTTGTACATTCTGATGATTCCTGCTGGAGGGTTAAGGTCTGGGGGCTTCCCCCATAGAAAGAAAGGTGTCAAGAGGAGCTGTAGATTGGGCCTTGGGCACACTGGGGAGGAAAAAGGGTGCTGGGGTCTCAGGGCCAGCCACTGAGAAAATACATGTCCACCACAGTCCATTCACATATCTGCTTGCCCTCCACATCCCATGATTATCATCTCAGAAAGAGAGGTATGGTGAGCAGTCCACTCAAAAATCTACCAACTTCAGTAAAGGGTACTCAGCTCCATTAGGGCTGACCAAGGCTTGGTCACAACCTATTAGAAGCATATCAGTGGAAATAAGAGACAGACACAGAACACATAGAGTAAGGCAGCATGTTGGAGCTCAAACTATAGGCTGACGCCCAATGAGGTTCCCTGGGAAAGCTGAGGCATGAGGATAGACTCTGCTTGTTCTCACATCCATCAGATATTTGTAGATCACAGTGCAATGAGCAGATCAGACATAGCCCTTCCCTGCTCTCATAGAAATTGTATTCTTGTGAAGAGAGGGGCCAAGGCTTCCCTGAAGAAAGGAAGACCTGGTAAGAGAAGCGATTGAGACCTCCCTAAAATTTATACTCTTAGCTTGCCCTCTACTGAGTAACATACATGCTACTGCCAGGACAGCCAGAGTGGGGTTGGGTAGGGGGGTGGGGGTTTGTCTGGCCTTCTTAAGGTCAGGGTCAGACACTGGGGCCCTGCCCCTGCAGGAGGGTTGTTGGAGGGCAGTGTGGAAGGAAAGGCCAGGCCTCTGACTCTGTTTCCCTCCTGACTGCACCCAGTGCCATCTCCTTCATCCTGAGCACCTGGCTGTATGAATTCTCAAAGCATTTCTGTCAGTTTCCAGAATTTCCCTGTCTCAATGTGCTGGTAGCCTACATTCAGCTCATTCTGCCTGGATGAGAGCTGCGGCAGGTTGCCCAGCTTCTCCTTACCCAGCATGAGCATCTGAAGTTCATTCAGGCAGAATCAAAGGTTGAGCAGGATGGAAATTTGGTGCCTGTGATCAGGTAATGGGGGCAGTAAACAGGGAAGAGCCTCCAGAGGCTGTTTTTGTACCAGGAGTAAAGATTGAGTAAACTCAGACCACTCATCTGATGGTCTGCAATCTGGGAGGAGTTCCTGGGTGTGGTGTTTGGATGGGCTTCTCAAGGGCAGTGGGATATTTTACCTCTTTGAAAGGCAATGGGATGGCAGTCATGTGGGTAAATACTTCTCCTCTTGCACCTCCATTACCAGGCCTACAACTAGACCTTGAACTGGACTTCCCTGCAGCACTACCTCTGCCACCAGATCCAGCTCCCAGGTTGGAAGCAGCTCACTATTGAGAGGCAGCTATGGAATCAACTCTAGTGCTCACTCCAGCAGCTTCTCAAGAGCTAGAGAGTAAGGGAGTCTTGTCCTCTCCCAACCCAAGCCCTCCTATGAGAGAGGAGAGAGACACTCTCTTCAAGTGGGTTAAGGGGCCCCCATCTGTGTACTACTGATGTCTAATCTCACATCCCTGCAAGAGCCAAGGGCCACTGCTTCCTGAGCTTTAGGACAGAAGAGACAGGAATTAGTGAGGAGAGAGTATTTGGGGTAAGCTGGGATTTAATTTTTGCATAAAAGGCGAAAAAAAAAAAAAAAACCACCAACGATTTAGGTAAGAACAATATTTTTTGTTATAAATAGCAACTTCTTGATCTGCATATCACTTTAAATTCTGGTTTCTATGATAGCCCAGGAGTTGCAATTTTATTCTTTCACTTCCTGTGTTAATTTTAAAGAGATACAGACTTTCTCCTTCCTCATTGAAATGAAACAATCTTGAGCATCATCAAGATGTTTGACATGTGTAAACTTGAAGGGCCACCCATGCCTCTCTGGCTTACTGAGGGGAACATGCCAGTCCTCACTTTGCAGATCAGATGCATATTTTAGTATCATTAAACTGGGTGAGAAGCAGAGACAGCCCATCAGAACTCCCAGGTTTAGGATTCAAGAGGCTTTCACAGGACACAACAATCTCTGAAATGTAAATGTCTTTAAAATCATGTTGTAAGTATCATTTCCTGAAATAGAACAGTGGTCTCCTTTCTACAGCTTTGGAAGAAGTGGGAATACTTACTGCTTCTCCTGCTGAGCTTTCTTTTTACCACTGATTAGGAATCTCTAATTTTCAAGGTGAACTCTGGAATTCCATCAGCACTAAGTGTGGGAAAATATAAAAAGATCAAAGCTTACAATGTGGAAAGGAATTGGCCAGGAGAACATTGATAGCAAATGGACAAAGGCCAGGCAGGACTGTGCATCCTTAGTCCCCCTCTTGAGGGTAACATGGTCTACTCTTTATCTTAGCTTGAATCCTCCTGGGATCTTTGTCCCTAATCTCAGAATTTTTTCCTAGTTGATCCGTATCCAGGGCAAATATTGGTGATGAAGCTTTTAAGGCTACAACTGGTCCTCCTTTCATAAGCATTACTATTCTTTATGAACTGGTATTTCTAACATCCCTACAATACCTTGTTAAATTTTATTGAACCCAGAAATTCCCTAAAAGGCCACTGGCCTCCCTGTCTGGTCCCTTGTGGTCACTTTTCTCAGGTTGAAATCTGGTGAATTACCGGGGTGCTTAGGTTTGGTAGGATAAGGGCCCTTATTCCTTGCCAAGGAAGGACCCATCATACTCTCCCTGTCTGGTCAAGGGGAAGGCTTGAGTTGTGCAATTCTGAGTTCCACTGCCTCAGATAGTCATTAGTGTATTAGTCTGCCAAAGGGGTGCTGATGCAAAGTGCCAGAAATCTGTTGGCTTTTTAAAAATATTTTTTATTTTTTAAAATGATTTATTATAGTATATCACTCATACATGAACATACATAAACTATAAGTGTTCAGTAAACATCATGAACTTACAAAACAAACATACATAACATCATGCAAGGCTCCCACACATCACTCAACCACAAACACCCTGCCTTGTTGTGAAACATTTGTTAACAAATCATGAAAGAGCATTGTCAAAGTATTATTACTAACTATAGTCCATATCTTCCTCACCTATACATTTTTTAAAGGATTTATTTATTTATTTATTTACTTTTAGCCACCCCCCCCCCCATTTTTGCTCTTTCTGTTCCCATTCACTGGGCAACTCTCTGAGCCCATTTCCTGCCCTCTCTTCTCATCCTTCTCCTCCTGTCTTCACTGGGATTTGATCCTCAGAATCTCCAATGTGGGAGAGAGGTGTCCTATTGCCTGCACCACCTTAGTTCCTGGCTTTTCAACATGTCTCATCTTGGCTCTCCCTTGTGTCACTCTTCTGTTATGTCATTATCTTGCTGCATGGCTTGTGGGGCCTGGTGGCTCACCCACATGTGGGGCCTGGCAGTTCATCTGTTTGCAGGGCCTGCGGTGCACCCACGCATGGGGCCTGATGGCTCACCTGCTCATGGGACCTGGCAGCGCACTCACACATGGGGCCTCGTGGCCCATGTGCATTCTGTATTTTTCTTTTTAAATTTTTACTGGGAGGTCCCAGGGATCAAACCCACTTCCCTCCATAAGGGAGATGGACACCCAACCACCTGAGCCACATCTGTCCCCCTGCTATATCTCTTAAGGTTGATCAAAGAAACCCAAAGTTACAGTCTTTTCCTATACGGGATGGTCATACAATAAATCAGGCTTAGTTTATCACCAGCATTCTAAAAACCAGACCTAGAGAGAAAAACTAGGTCTGGGGTCACATGCATGGTTTCTAATATAGTGAATGTTTAGCCTACCCGGATTACCACAAAATCAGGACAGTGAGAATATTTGCATCTGTTGACTTTTTTTTTTTTCCTCATTTTTTTGGTATTTTTTATTTGCATCTGTTGGCTTTTATAAAACATTTTTATTTGGGGTAAAAGCTTACAGTTACAAGGCCCTAAAGAGTCCAACTCAAGGTTTCTTTCTCACCAAAGTCAGTTGCCACATGTTGAAGCAAGATGGTCACTGATCTCTGCAAGGGTTCGGCTTTACCTATTGGGCTTCCTCTCTCTCAGCTACAGGCTGGCAAATGACTTGTCTCTCAGGGCTCCCTCTCTCTCCTGGCAAAGGGCTTATTTCTGGGCCCTTTTTATCGATTTCAGCTGTACTGGTCTCTTCCCAAGGTCAGCTGTAAGCTTCAGGCAAATGGTCCATCTCTTCCTGGGGCTTTATCTGTTTGAGCCTCATCCTTTCTGTCACATGGCAAGATCAAAATGACAAAGTTCTCTTCTCTTCCCATGTGTCTTCTTGAGTGAGTGTCAATTTGTATCCACTCATCAAGGGGGTGGGTACTTAACCTGAGTTGCATATTACTGATATCCAATCAGAAGCCTTAACTTGATTTTACCAAATAAACTTAATCAGAAGTCCCTCACTGAATTTAATACAATCAAAGGGTATGACACCCAGAGGAATAGTTTAGAAACCTAATCTTTCTCTTTTTGGGATTCATAAATAATCTCAAACTGCCACAAGTAGTTTACAGATTTAGTCATATTGTTGGTCTTTATCTTAAAAGGATAGCAGGGCCCTGAGCCCTTAGACTTTACACTTCTTGGGCTGGTGGTGTTCTTTGTCCAAAGCCTTGTGCTTAGGTTATGTCCAGGTAATGGGACACTTTCCCTGGGGAAGGTTGAAAGGAGAGGCATGCTACAGGTGTGAGAAGAGTGGATGCCACCAAGACTAATGATCTATAGGCAAAAAGAGACACCCCCTCACCAATTAAAACACTGGAGCACTTCCAGTTAGGGTGGTGACAGACCCTGCCCTGAGCTTACCCAGTGCCCTACCCCAGCTTCCCCATGACTGAGAGCTAAAGTGTAAACACCTGGCACAGTGCTGAGCCTCCAGGATGCCACACCAGCCCCCAGCCTGCACACTTTGGTCATCCCCTGGTTATACCTAAAAAGGCAACCAGATCAATTGCAGGGTGATGCTGAGTTATCCCCCTCCTTCCTGTAAGTTCCAAGTGTCAGCCAGGCACACAGCAGGTCTCAGCTCTGCCAGGGAGGCCTCCTCAGGGCAGCTGAGGGTCTGACCATGAACCCTGGCTCCAAAAGCCCCAGGCCTTGCTACTGTGGCACAGCCATCCAAGGTCATGTTTTGTTGAATGAAACAGGTATAGCTGTGCTTTTCCTTCAAAGACAGAAGTGCTAGGTACCAGGGCTAGCCCAGGGACTGGAAGAAGGCACTGGTATCCAAGGAGTTTCACCCACAGGGTGGGAGTCTTCTGAGAGCAGAGACAGCATGTGGAAACATTTAATACACCTAATGCATACCAATATGGAAGAGGATGGATATATTATTGCATCTTCAGGGTACCATTTGCTAAAGGTACAGTGAATCAAGAAGAGACCCACATTTGCAGTGAGGGTCCATCTCACTTGTCTTTGGCAGAGAATCTCTATTTATACCTGAAACTCCTTGACCAAGCCAGAAAGCCCAGGCAGCCAAGGCAGTCACACATTGGCCTGGGGATCCACCTGTTCCTGGAGGGGAGAGGCTCTGCACCCTGCTCAGGCTCTGCTGGGTGGGGCCACAGGACCCTGGCTGGACTTGATTCCCCATAGGAGTGGGTATCATTGACTCCTGATAGAAAGCATGCATCCAGGCAGAACCTTTCCCCCTGTGTATGTGACTCTTTCCTGTTTCTGAAAACTGATCATTTATATATCATAGTTTAGCATCTCTGGATTCTGATTTTTACCTGTGATGATTGTTACTGTTGCTGCTGCTGTTGTTGATATATTTATTACTTAGTTCATTTATTCACTTTTTGGAAACACTTGGGTTAAATCTGTGAATTCTCTCTCTCCTGTAATATATATCTGTGGATGTCTCTGCTTGATGTATGTGAGTGTGTTTATATATACATATATACACACACATACATATATAAATATGCACACATATATAATTTAAACAGAATATATTATACAATCCTTATTGGCTTCCTATGGGTTGTGCCTCTCTCTTTAGAGGTAAATTGTCAGCTAAAGATTAGACAGAGTTTGCACTCAACATTGAGCCATTAAGGCTTTAGTCTTTTGCTCATAGGTCTGAGTGGCTTGCAAAAACATGCCCAAATCAACTTTTAGGAACTCTGGAATCATAAAAAATTCCATTAAGAAAATGTTGCAGCATTTTTACTTGCTAGCCTAATATTCCCCATTCCCTACATTGGAGAAGGCTTTGGGGTACATGGCTCATGTTTCTGGTGTGGCTTGCTAGGGCCAGAGGGGGAAATATGGACAGTGTTTTCAAAATATTGTATCTGAGCATTATGACCTGCCTGGTGGCTCCCTGTGTGGCTGGTTCTGGACTCACCTTTTTTCACCCCTTCAGGACCCTCTCAGGTTGGTGCAGCCTTCCAGATGGTAGTTGTTGGTAATAGTTGAAGGCATATACCAGCCATAGCCACCTGGGGTAAAGGTTATGGTGAAACTATTCTGTATGATACAATGAGGGATACCTGACCTTGGGCATTTGTCAAAACCCATAGAACTATACAACACAAAGAGTAAACCCTGATGTAAACTAGACTTCAGTTGAAAAAAATGCATCAATATTGGATCATGAACTGTAAAAATTGTACAACTGTAATGCAAGATGTTAAAAAAAATATACTCTGTATAGAGGCTGTAGAGAGAGGATATTGGAACTAAATGTACTTTCTGCACAATTTTTCTGTGAACGTAAAAGTGCTCTGAAAAATAAAGTCTATTGTCAAAAAGAGGTTAGAAGGGGCTGGGGAGAGTGCAGGGAATGAGGATTTATGGCTTACTAGGTACAGAGATTCTCTATGGGAAATTTTAGGTTGTATGTAAGATACCAGAATAAAAAAATAGAATGGCATCTGGTTTGGTTAAAACAGGATATAAAAAATCCTGGTGCTGGACAACTACATCGGGGACAAGTTCATGGGCCAGGACACGATCCCCTTCAAGTGCTTGCAGACGGACTACCGCCACATGCCTCAGCAGTCGCTGATGGGCGAGCTCCTGGCCCACGCACCTCTGTTCGTCCACGTGGCCATCACCAACCGCCAAAGAGGCGGGAAGCCCCACAAGCGTGGCCTTTCCGTGAGGAAAGGGAAAAAGTCCGGGGACTACGCATCCTTAAGAACACTGTCAATTAAAACCGAAGACGAGGTGTTCAAGAATGCCCAGTCCCCCATTCGGGATGACACGGACATGAGGGAGAACATGCAGAATACAGTGGCATCGTACAAGGAGCTGTGTGTCCTGTCTTCCGTGGCCAATCTCATGCAGTGCATGTTGGCAGTGTCCCCCCTGCTTCCTCGGGCCTGATAATAACACACCCCTGGTGGTGCTGAATCTCAGTGAGCAGTATCCCACGATGTAGCTGCAGGGAATCGTGCCAAGGTGCTGAAGAAGATTGTAACAACTTATGACCTGATGGTTCAGTCCCTCAAGGCCTTGACTGAAAATGTAGATGCTGTATATGAAAATATTGTGCAGTCAGAAGGCAGCCATGGAATTCCTTGAACACTTGCACAGCATAGGCACAAAGGAAGGTTTAAAGGAGAGAAAACTACAAAAAGCAGTGGAAAGCTTCACCTGGAACATTACACTCTTAGAGGGACAAGTGGATCTTCCAAAATATGAGACTTTAGAGAATCTGAAGTAAATCCATTATGTTTCTTGCGGGCTGAATAAACCAGGCACGGAGAATGCCGAGGCTCAGAAGCCACGCCAGAGCCTGGAGGTCATTCCTGAGAGATCAAACCATGAAACTGGGGAGCCAGCGAACTCCTAGAAATCGTTATGAAGTTTATAACTCTAGGATACAATTGTAGTCACTTTGCACTCACTAATGAAAGTAATATTTGGAATTTTAAAGCACAACTGGCATAGCTAATTACAGTCGATTAAAACTGTGACTGTATGTAGCAACCCTGCGTGTGAAGGCATATAAACTCTTTAACAAGAAATTATATTACTGGCAAAATAGGCTATATTTGTATACAAAAGCATCATAACTCAGTTCCTGTGTGAAGAACAGATTACTCACTCTAGCTCCATTTAGCAACAGACATTTTCCTAACTGAAAACAATTTAAGATGGAAATGGATTGGATTCTCAAGTTAGTATTTATTGGAGAAAAATAGAATCCACACATATGACTTCTGTGTGATGGCCAGAGTCTCTGGACTATAGATGGCTTTGGTGGCATGCTTTCTTCAGAAAATATAATTGGACAGGTTCCTGAATTCCCAGGGCAGCTTGGACAGCCTTCACATGCAAGGAGGATATACAGTCAGGCTGCAGCTGCCTGGTCAAGACATATTTGTTGGCAAAGGGGTTTATCCACAATGTCCAAGCAACCCATCTGGAAGCCACTCTTTGTAAGTAGCTTTTCATTGTGTGCTGTGTATTCACATTAAAAAGACATTTTATGATTAAAAAAAAAAATGTATGGAGTCACTAACTGTGAAGTTACCAATTTACAGTCATGGGGTTCCCCTCATTGAATAAAGGTAGCAGAGTAGCAGGTTTAAATACATTGTAGCATTTTAGGTGAAGATTAGGAGGTGAAAGTAGAAGGATCACATAAGAATTCAATTTTCTGGAGAAAAATGTCTCTGTTCAGAGTTAATCTTGCTGAGGCTTTAACAAATTTGGCAGTTTCTTTTGAAGCTTTTACACAATTTGGGTAAGCACAGGCAACTGCATTAAGTTGTAGGCTATAATAGACAATAAGTTTGGAATTTCCTTTCTGTTCTTGAGTTACCATTCCTAAGACTAGGTTATATAACCAGTGGTTCCAATTATTTCCTGTTTTCAAGGAGGACAGATTTTAATTAAACTTATAAATAATTATATTGCCATAAAAATATAATAGTCAATAAGAATTTCCAAATTCTGAAGGGATCAAGCAAGGGATCATTCATAAAGATGAATATTTCATGAATAATAAATATCTTAAGGGAAAAGAGCAAGGGATTCCTTGTATCTATAAAAATGAACAGTAAAACATTAGCAATTATTCAAACAAAACTAAAATAATCCTTTACCAGTTCATTTAGCTCCAGGTAATTAATGCCTGTTTCATCTGATCTTGTGTTAGCAATCTCATAAACCCATCAGCTTCCTCTCTAGAATTATAGAATTCTTGACTCACTCTAGCAGTATGCTTTCAAAGTTATTTAATCAATGTCAATGAAAGCTGGTACCTTAGGGAACTTGGCATAGTCTTTTCCATAGGTCTCTGAGATAATACTTTTTATTGAAGATGAAGCACACTGGTCTGTAATTGATTACAAGTGTTTACAGAGAAGCATAAGAATAAAAGCTCTCTGTAGAGGACAAAAATTTGAAAGAGCCATGGTTAATTTATTACTGTTTTATAAAAGACCTGTTGGGAGTTCATTAAACATTATTTGAAGAATAACTGAATTTATGAACAAAATACTATAGTTATGCTTAATGTATGTAGAAGTTTTAATTAGCTTGACTGTAAATATGTGGAAACAGAGTTGATGGTAGCACATTATAATGAGTATAACTAACACAGCTAGTATAAAAATGGGATTGTGGCTGAAAGGGGTAATCTAGGGATGTAAATGTCAATTCAAAGAAAGCTAGAAAATAGTCTAGGGACAGAATAACATAGTGAACCAAGAGGTGGATGAGAATTGTGGTTAAAAGCACAAATACAAGAATGTTCTTCTATGAACTAGAACAAATGCACATCACTTTTGCATGTGGAGATGCATGGAAAATTAAAATTAATGTAACCTATGAACTATAGATAACAGCAATATTGTTATATTCTTGCATTTAATGTCATGGAAGAACTGTGTTAATAATAGGGGGTATGGAAAAAATATGCCAAATATACACTATAGACCATAATTAGTGGCAATAATATGATATCCCATACTCTGTAACAAATGTTCCACAACAATGTAATGTGTTGGTAAACGAAAGTTTTATGGGAATTTTGCACATTTGCATGATTGTTTTGTAAGTTTGCAACTTCTCTAATAAAAATATATATTAAAATAAAAAAGTCCAATATCAGGCACATAAGTACTTGGACATCTCACAGACAGTGAGCATATTGAAAAATCTCTAAGAACTTTATATTATTTCTGAAATGTTTATATGCATAACATTCTATCTTATAAATTTAACCAACAAAATGTTAGAAAATCCTTTTTAGTTTGATAACATTTCCCACGCAGTTGATAACATAGAAACCAAACATAGTTTTAGCACCTCTATTTTTTCTTCATTTACTTTTTTATTTGAAATATTCTTCAAGTGCTTGCTGCTTCTCACAAGCCCTTGAAAAAATTTTTCCTTATACTTTTTTATTTTTAAAGAAGCTTTAGATTACATGCTACATCAAAAACATACCCCACCCCTTCCCCCTCCCACACTTTTCACCATTAACATCTTTCATTAGTGTGGTACATTTGCTACAGTTGTTGAACACACCTAGAAGCATTCTGCTAACCATGGTCTATAGTTTACATTATGGTTTACACTTTGCACCTTACAATTTTATAGGTTTGACTATATTTATAATGGCCTGTATCCATCACTGCAATGTCATGCAGAACAATTCCAATGTCTCAAAAATGCCCCATGTTATGCCTATTCTTTCCTCTCCCTCCCCTCAGAACTTCATAGAAAGTCCTGAAAATCCACAACAAAGCCTCTAGAGCTGACAAACGAGTTCAGCAAAGTGGCAGAACACAAGATCAACACACAAAAATCAGTAGCATGAGGAGAAAACCAAGAAAAAAACTCTATTTACAATAGCAACCAAAGGAACCAAACATCCAGGAACAAATCCAACCAAGATGTAAAGGACCTGTACACACAAAACCACACAACACCATCAAGGAAATCAAAGAAGACCCAAATAAGCGGAAGAACACTCCATGGACCAGAAGACCAAACACCATCAAGACACCTGTCCCACCCAAACCGATCCACAAATCCAATGCAATGCCAAAAAATTACAACAGCAAACTTTAATGAATTGGAAAAGCTAAGTATAAATAGACTTATACTTTTAATCTAGAAATTTGTCAAAGAAGCAATGTAGTTGGCTTTCTAGAAAACAAGATCTTTTCTAAATTTCCACATTGTTTATACACACATCTTAGTATCTTCCCAGGAGTAAAATGACAGGTAGATCTTTAGAGAAGATAGCATGAAAAGTACTAGCCACAGTATTTTTGTCACTTTTAACAAGGATCAGTGATTATTATTGATGCACAAGTTCACAGATGACAGAAATAGTGTTAAAGCAGACAATTGGGCTTCCAAAGGCTCAGGCAAAAGCATAACCTGACAGCTGTTTTGGGCTATTGAGACCGAAACATATTTTTTGAGGATTCTTTTTAAACAAATTAATTTTATAGATACATATTACTAAAGCATACAATTCATCCAAAGTATACAATAACTGGTATTTGGTATAATCGCATAGTTGTGCATTCATCACTTCAATCATTCTTAGAGCATTTTCATTATTTTATTAATAATAATGAACAACAAACAAGAAAATTCCTCACCTCTCAATCTCTTTATGCTTCCCCCACTGTACATAGCTGCTGTTTCTGGCTAATCTATACAAAGTGTATAATCAATGGCTTTTAGTATAATCACAATGTTGTACATTCATCATTTCAAAAATTTTAGAACAATTTCATTACTCCAAAAAGAAAGACTACACACTACTTAGAATTTCTTCCTAAGACCTACATAATTACTAATATCATTTTGTCTTTATAAATTGATTTATATTTACATTTTATATAAATGGAATTGTACAATATGTAGCACTCTGTGCCTGGTCTCCTTCACTTAGTATAATGTTCTTTTTGTCTGATATTTGCATTTTGTGGTATTAACTTACATTTGTTGAGCTTCAAAGAAAAAGTCTTATATAGGCAATTCTCATATTAATAATTCACACAAAATATTAATATTTTACATAATATATTTAGTTCATAATAGGGCAATCAGACAATGTTTGTCCTTTTGTGTCTGGCTTCCTTTTCTCAACATGATGTCCTCTAGGTTCATCCATGTTGTCATTTGTTTCACAACTTAACTTCTTACTGCTGCATAATATTCCATCATGTATATATGCCACAATGTGTTTATCCATCAGTTGAAGTATACCTGCATTTGTTTCCAACTTTTGCCTATTATGGATAACACTGTTATGAATATTAGTGTACAGATGTCTATTCATGTCACTGCTCTTCATTCTTCTGTGTATATACCTAGCAATGGTACTGCTGGGTCCTATGGCAAGTTTATATTCAACTTCCTTAAGAATTGCCAAACAGTCCTCCACAGTGGTTGTACCATTCTACATTCCCAATGATAGTAAATGAGCATTCCTATCTCTCTACATCCTCTCCAACATTTACAGTTTTCTGACATTTTAATAGCAGCTAGTTTAATAGGTGTGAAATGATGTCTCATTGTAGTTATGATTTGCATTTCCCTAATCACTAGTAATGTTGAACATTTTTTCATGTGTTTCTCTACCATTTGTATTTCTTCTTTGGACAGTTGTCTTTTCGAGTGTTTTGCCCATTTTTTAATTGGATGTTTTGTCTTTTTAATGTTGAATTTTATGGTCTCCTAATATATCATGGATATTAAACTGTTATCAGATACGTGATTGCCAAATATTTTCTCCCATTGAGTCAGCTGCCTTTTCATCCTTTTAACAAAGTCCTTTGAGGTACAATAGTGTTGAATTTTAATAAAAGGTCCCATTTATCTATTTTTTTTTCTTTTGTTGCACATTCTTTGGGCATAAGGTTTAAGAAACAAACATCTAGAACAAGATCTTGAAGTTGATGAGCCATTTTGAGTTAATTTTTGTATAAGGTGTGAGATAGGGGTCTTCTTTCTTTTGGATATGGCTATCCTGTTCTCCCAGCACCATCTGTTGAATAGATTGTTTTGGCCCAGTTGGGTGGACTTAAGAGCTTGTCAAAAATCACTTGACTGTAAATGTGAGGGTCAATTTCTGAGTTCTTGATTACATTCCATTGCTCCATCTGTCTGTCCTTATGCCAGTACCATGCTGTTTTTACCACTGTAACTAAATAATATGCTTTAAAGTCTTCCAACTTTGTTCTTCTTTTTAAGGACATTTTTAGCTATTCAGGGTCACTTAACCTTCCAAATAAATTTGATTATTGGCTTTTTGATTTCTGAAAAAAAAGTTAGTTTGATTTTTATTGGGGTTGCATTGAAGCTGTAAATCAGTTTGGGTAAACTTTTCATCTTAACGATATTTAGCCTTCCAATCCATGAACACGGAATGTCCTTCCATTTATTTAAGACTTCTATGGTTTCTTTGAACAGCATTTTGTAGTTTTCTGAATATTTAGTTTATTCCTAAATATTTGATTGTTTTAGTCACTATAATAAATGGAATTTTTTTTCTGATTTCCTCCTCAGATTTCACATCAGTAGTGTATAGAAATGCTATTGATTTTTGCATATTAAGCTTGTATCCTGCCACTTTCCTGAACTCATCTATTAATTTTAGTAGCTTTCTTGTGGATTTTTCTAGATTTTCTAGAAATCATGTCATCAGCAAATAGTGAAAGTTTTACTTCTTCCTTTCCTGTTTGGGTGCATTTTATTTCTTTGTCTAGCCTAATTGCTTTAGCTAGAATTTCTAGCACAATTTTGAATAATAATGAGCCAGTGGACATCCTTGTCTTTTTCCTGATCTCAGCTGGAAAGCTTTCAATCTTTCACCATTGAGTACAATGCTAGCTGTAGTTTTTTCATATATGCACTTTGCCATATTGAGAAAGCATCCTTTTATTTCTATCTTTTGAAGTGTTTTTCCCAAGAAAGGGTGCTGTGTTTTGTCAAATGCCTTTTCTGCATCAATTGAGAGGATCATGTGATTTTTCTTCTTCAGTTTATCATTGTGATTAATTAAACTAATTGATTTTCTTTTGTTGAACCACCCTTGCATACCTGGAATAAAACCCACTAGACTGTGGTGTATAATTCTTTTAATGTGCTTTTGGATTCTGTTTGCAAGTATTTTATTGAGGATTTTTGCATCTATGTTCATTAGAGACATTAGTCTGTGATTTTCTTCTTTCGTAGTATCTTTATCTGGTTTTGGTATTAAGGTGATGTTAGCTTCATAGAATGAGTTTGGTAGCATTCTTTCCTATTCAATTTTTTGGAAGACCTTGAGCAAGATTTGTAATAGTTCACATTTGAGTGCTTGGTAGAATTCACCTGTGAAGCCATTTGGTCCTGGAATTTTCATCTTTGGGAAGCTTTTAATGACTCTTTCAATCTCTTCACTTGTGATTGGTGTATTGAGATCTTCTATTTTTCTAAAGTCAGTGTAGGTGGTTTGTGTTTCTAGAAATTTGTCCATCTCATCTATATTTTCTAGTTTTTTGGCATACAGTTTTTCATAGTATCCTCTTATGAGCTCTCATATTCCTGCAGGGTCAGTGGTAATGTCTGCCCTCTCGTTTCTGATTTTATTTATTTGTGTCTTCTCTCTTTTTTCTTTGTCATTCAGCTAAGGGTTTGTCGATTTAGTTGTTCTTATCAAAGAACCAACTTTTGGAGCACTTGATTCTCTCTATTGTTTTTTTTTTTTTTTCTTTTCATGATTTCATTTATTTCTGCTCTGATCATTACTATTTCTTTCCTTCAGCTTGGTTTGGGATTTGTTTGCTGCTCTTTTTCAAGTTCATCTAGGTGTGCAGTTAGATCACCAATTTTAGCTCTTTCTCCTTTTTTAATATAAGCATGGGGGGCTATAAATTTCCCTCTCAGCATTGCCTTTGTGATGTCCCATAGATTTTGATATGATGTGTTCTCATTTTCTTTCATTTCAAGATATTTGCTGAATTCTCTTGCAATTTATTCTTTGACCCACTGAGTATTTAAATGTGTTTTTTAATATCCATATATTTATGTGTGTTCCGTTTTCCATCCATTATTACTTTTTAGCTTCATTCCATTATGATCAGATAAAGTGTTTTTTGTATTATTTCAATCTTTTCAAATTTATTGAGACTTTTTTTGTGATGCAAAGTATAGTCTATCTTTGAGAAGGATCTATGAGCACTTGAAAAGAATGTACACCCTGCTCTTTTGGGGTGCAATGCTCTATAGATGTCTGTTAGGTCTAGTTCATTTATCATATTATTCAAGCTTTCTGTTTTCTTATTTATCCCCTGTCCAGATGTTCTATCCAATACTGAAACTGGGGTATTGAAGTCTCCAATTATTATTGTAGAGACATCTATTTCTCCCTTCAGTTTTGTCTGTGTATACCTCATGTGTCTTGTGACACTGAGGTTAGGTACATAAATACTTAGTATAATTATTTCTCCTTGTAGAATTGCCCCTTTTATTAATATATAATGACCTTCCTCCCTGATAACAATTTTACATTCAAAATCTCTTTTGTCCAATATTAGTATCACTACTCCATCTCTTTTTGGTTACTATTTACATGGAATATCTTTTTCCAACCTTTCACTTTTTTTAAACAACTTATTGAAGTATATCATTCATACATGAACATACACAAACTATAAGTATTCAGTAAACATTGTGAACCCACAAAACAAACATGCATAACATCATACAGGGCTCCCACACATCACTCCACCACAAATACTTTACATTGTTGTGAAACATTTGTTAAAAAATTATGAAAGAGCATCGTCAAAGTATTACTACTAACTATAGTCCATATCTTACTCCCCTATATATTTTTTAAGGATTTATTTATTTATTTACTTTTATCCATTTTTACTCCCTCCATTTTTGCTGTTCTTGTTTCCATTCACTGGGTAACTCTCTGTGTCCATCTCCTGCCCTCTCTTCTTATCCTTCTCCTCCTGTCTTCACTGGGATTCGATCCTCAGAACCTCTGATGTAGGAGAGAGGTGTCCTACTGCCTGCACTACCTTAGTTCCTGGTTTTTCAGCATGTCTCATCTTGGCTCTCCCTTGTGTCATTCTCCTGTTATGTCATCATCTTGCTGCATGGCTTGCAGGGCCTAGTGGCTACCCGTGTGCAGAGCCTGGCTGCACACCTTCTCATGGGACCTGGGGGGCTCATCTGCTCATGGGGCCTGGTGTGTCACCCATGCTTGGGGCCTGATGGCTCATCTGCTCACAGGGTCTGGCAGTGCACCTGCACTTGGGGCCTGGGGGGCTCAACTGCTCGTGGGGCCTGGTGGTGCACCCGTGCATGGGGCCTGATGGCTCACCTGCCCACAGGGCTGATGGTTCATCTGATCATGGGGCCTGGCATCACACCCACACACGGGGCCTGGCAGCACACCCATGCACAGGGCATGGTGGTCCACACACCCTCTACATTTCTCTTTTTTAATTATTTTTATTTATCCCCCCACCCCTTGCTGCCTGTGCTCACTGTGTCCATTTGCTGTGCATTTTTCTGTGTCTGTCTCCCTTTGTTGCATCATCTTGCTACACTAGCTCACCATGCTGCGTGGGCCATCAGCTCACCCTGCTGCATGGGTCGTCAGCTCACCATGTCGTGTGGGCCAGCTTGCCTTCACCAGGAGGCCCTGGGAATTGAACCCGGGGCCTTCCATATGGTAAATGGGAGCACAACCAGTTGAGCCACATCCACTTCTTGTCTTCTTAAAATTTTTACTGGGAGGCCCCAGGGATCAAACCCAGGTCCCTCCATATGGGAGATGGATGCTCAACCATTTGAGCCACATCTGTCTCCCTGCTATATCTCTTAAGGTTGACCAAAGATACCTAGAGTTACAGTCTTTTCCCATACAGGATAGTCATATAATAAATCACCAGTTTATAACCAGCATTCCAAAAACTAGACCTAGGGAGAAAAACCAGGTCTGGAGACACATGTATGGTTTCTAAAATAGTGAATGTTTAGCCTACCCTGATTATCACAAAATCAGGACAGTGAAAATATTCACATCAACCTTTCACTTTTAAGCTGGTTGTGTCCTTACTTCTGAGGCGAGTCTCTTGCAGACAACATATAGATGGCTCATGTCTTTTTATCCATTCTATCAGTCTATTTTTTTTTTTGATTGGAGAGTTCAGGCTATTAACATTCAATGTTATTACTGTAAAGGCATTACTTACTCCATCCATTTTGACCTTTGGCTTTCTGTTCTCATATTGTACTATTGTCTATCTTTTCATCCTTTAATTTACCCTTTCTAGTAATTTTCATTGCTAAACTCTTCTCCAAGTCTCTCACTTTTGTTATATCCTTTCATGTTGCAGCACTCTCTTTAGTATCTCTTTTAATTCTAGGCTTTTGGTAAGACATTCTATCAGTTTTTGTTTGTCTGTGAAGACTTTGAACTCCCCTTCATTTTTGAAGGACAGCTTTGCCAAATACAGAATTCTTGGCTGGCAGTTTTTCTTTTTCAATATCTTAAGTACATCATACCACATTCTTCTCTCTTCCATGGTTTCTGATGAAAGGTTAGCACTTAATCTTATCGAGTTTCCTTTGTATATGATGCTTTGATTTTCTCTTGCTGCTTTCAGAATCCTCTTTTTATCTCTGATATTTGTCATTTTGAATAGTAGGTATTTTGTGGTATGTCTGTTCAAATTTATTCTATGTAGGGTGTGTTGTATTTCTTGGATATTGATATTTATATCTTTCATAAGGGTAGGGAAGTTTTCAGTCACTATTTCCTCAAATATTCTTTCTTCCCTTTTTCTATTTTCTTCTCTTTCTGGGACACAGATAATCTGTATGTTTTTGTGTTTTACCCTGTCACTCAATTCCCTGAGATCCTGTTCCATTTTTTCCATTCTCCTCTCTTTCTGTTCTCCTGTCTTTTCCAGTTTAGATGTTCTGTTAAATCTGCTCTTATGTGCATGTAATGTATTTTTAATCTCATCCATAATTTCTTTCATTCCCCTAAGTTCTGTTACTTTTCTTTGCAGACTTTCAAATTGTTCTTTTTAAAAAAGCTTTATTTATTTATTTGTTTATTTATTCCCCCTCATTGTTTGTACTCACTGTGTCTGTTGTGTGCTCATCTTCTTTTTAGGAGGCACTGGAACTGAACTAGGGGCAATCCATGTGGGAGGGAGGCACCTAACTGCTTCAGATACCTTCCCTCCCTGCTTTGTTGCGTCTCTCATTGTGCTTTCCCCCTTTGTGTCTCTTTGTTGCATCATCTTGTTGGATCAGCTCACTGTGCCAGCCTGCAATGTCAGCTCACTGTCTTGCTCATCTTCTTTAGGAGGTGCTTGAGCCACATCTGCTTCCCTCAAATTGTTCTTTATGCTCACCAAGCATCTTCTTAATATCCTTTATCTCTTTAGTCATATTTTCTTTCATTACTTTAAATTGATTTTGAAGAGCTGTGTGATTATCCTTGACTAATTGTTGTAAATCCTGCAGTCTTCAGGATATTTGGTTTGTTCCTTTGGCTGGGCCATCTCTTAGTATGGCTTGTAATTTTTTTTGCTAGTGTCTAGGCATCTGAATATGTTGGTGAATTTACTCTGATGGCTAATTTGTCTCTCTTGCTTATTGTTATTATTTTTTAAAAGCTCTTCTTTGATATTTGGTTCAACTTATGCTAAGTCTTTAAAATAGCCCAGCTTAAGTTATCAAAATTATGCCAGGGACTCTAATGGGCCATAGGTTTTTCTCCCAGGGGTGGGGTAAAGAGAGTCCTAAAAGCAGTTTTTGTCCTTGCAATTTCCAGATTGGCCAGCAGATGGCGCGTGATGACACACCTTTCCACAGAGTTGTATCTCTCTGTTTTCCTTTGTTTTGGTCTGGCTGTAGTTGAGATTCAAAACAGGCTCTGTTGGCCAAATTCACTGAGGAAACCCCCCACTTGCCCTTCCTTTTCCCTTGTAACAGCTGATAGGGAGGAAGATGTCTGCTCCCCTCTCTGTCAGCTGCAATGAGCTAGGGGTTTTGCTTCAGCTTACTATGCCATGTGGGAAGGAAGCCCTTCTCAGGGGCCAGGAGGTTTTATAACTCAGTTTGTTGTTTGTGATTCTTCATCTCTCTGTCCCTTACCCTCCTGGGAGTTGTGAAGCACTGTCTTGGTCTGCTGACACCCAAAGCACATCCCTCAGGCAGCTTTTGGTCCTTTATTTAGTTTTTGTGAGAGAGCTGAGCCTTGTCTGCCTAATCTGATGCCATCTTCCCACAATCCCCAGCACCTCTATTTCTTTAGCTCTCTGGAAAATCTCAACCATGCTATGAGTTCAAGAATATATCATTTATGTTGTGGGAATACAATATGTCAAAGTTATCATATTTTAATATTTTGATAAATAGGATTAAGGATCACTGTGAAACAGTATTTAGTTCCAGAGCTAACCAAATTAACAATAAAAGATTTTAAAAGTAAAGAGAGGAGGTAGAATGATTGTAAAATATATATACTTATTTCAAAAGTGAGAAGACATGTCCTTTAAAACAATAAAGGATTATAAGGTCAATATAAATCAGAAGGGATTATTCTTATAAGATACAGAATGTCTGCCTTCTAAGCAAGTTACTCAGTTAAGGAAATCCTTTCATAAGTTCTTATTAAGAGCACACCAGTAATCCGAAGAAAACTTTCATTTTAACAGAGAGAAAATAAAATTCTAGTATTTTAAGAAGATATTGTCTGATAAGGAAATTCTTAAAAATCTTATAAACTTATCAAATCTTAGCCAACTTGGACCATGAACAAATAAAATTCACTTTCTGTAAACAGTCTATATTTCTATGTCAATTCATAATTGCCCTACATATTCCTGTTTCTCATTCTGCCACAACCAGTTATTTTACTTTAAGACAAAACTATTTTTTTTCCCTTAACAAAACATATCTTGCCTATCTTACATATTTAATTGATCAAAAAGAACTTGGAAAATGTCTTCAAGTTAACATCCTTCAAAACGCAAATATTCTGAAAATACAAATTTACATTTTTCATCAAATGAAAGATCTAGTAGATAATATGCTAGTGTATTTTATCAATAACCCTGTAAAGTTGGGAAGAACACACCCAAGTAGAATGAAATTATATGCTTATATTTTACTTAAATTAAATGCTAAATTAAGTACAACAAATTTAAATTGATAATTCCAAAGACATGCCTAGTGTTTTTTGACTAATAATATTAAATTAGTCCTGTTTGCCAAGGGTTTATCTGAACCTTAATTATCTTCCAAACATTTGGATTTAGTTTGATGAATACTCTTTTTTCCATTGCAAGTATTTGTCATTTGGTTTTCTTGATTTATGGAATGTTAGGAATATTAATTTATATGTAAATTATTATCTATAAGCCAATTTGAATAGTACTCTTTACAATAGTTTTATACATTAATTTGGTAATGCCTTTCAGAGGTAGGAAAATATCATTCATCAAATACACAGAGAGACAGAATTAGAGCTTATACTTTCAGTTTAAAAATTTAAGCCATTAATTGGATATAAAAACAAAGAAATATAGAAAACAGTCATTTCATGAGCTTTTAAGTTCTCATTTGCCTTTTGCAAAGAATCCTTCAATGAAACTATTTTAAAATATGGCAATTTCTTAATATACTCTGAGCACCAAATTGAAATAAGCATTCCATTTGACTGTTTGGGTCTGGGAGATCTTATTTGGAAGTACATTTCTGAGATGAGTAATTTTGTCTACTTGGAATGCTTCCCATAATGAACATTAGATTGTCTTTGGTTAGTATTTGTCAATTTGTTCAATAGGCACAGTTTCCAGCCCCATATATTACATTTAAACATGTAATATACCTGAGTGCCAGAGGGTAGAGAATCAAAATTTTAAGAGTATGAGGATCCTATCTTTATCATTTCATTTCTTAACTTGTGCACAGGTCAAAGAATCCAGTAATAGCAAAAATGAAACTATGGACTGCACTATAAGGTTAGAGACTCAGGGTCAAAATTTCAATGTTCTCGTGAATAAGATTGACCCACTGAACTTTTAATTGAGAGCTAAGGATATTAGGAAGCTCAAATACAAAAGAAGTTGAGCTCAGATCTGAGAGGGACTCATATATGAATCTTGGAGATGGTGGGGAGGATAGAGAACTCAAAGGATTCAACAGACACCTTCTGTCTTTCTTGTCTCCAGAGTCCTTAGCTGTGACCTTCACATTCTGTTCCCATCACCAAAACTGTGAAAAACAATTAATTTCCAGGAAATTAATTTTTTGGCTTGCATACCTTTATTAAGTGGTTCATGGGTTAAGCAACATTCAACACAAGAGCAAAGTTCATGTAAGCAGAACAGGAGTAGTCTTAAAGAAAACAATCTTATTGATTGGCAAAAGACAGTTTGCCTTACTTGGCTTAGCCTTGATTTAGAGGAAGTAAGCTATAGAAGAAAAAGTAGCTGGCAAATTATAATTGGTTGTTCTCAGATTTCAAGTTCTGGGAGAAAGACCCCTTACAAGAGATGGGAACTTAATTACTTAAGCTTTGGTTTGTTGATATGGGCTTAGCATGAGGGTCCCCATATTGAGCCTACTCATATTTTTTACCTGTTATGCCTGTGTCTCTTACTTATTTTGACAATAAAAATACTCACTACTTTCTCCCCAAGAGTAGAATGAATTCCACAATTATTCAACAAATGTTTATGAAAAAGTACCACATTTGAAAAATAATTATCTTTAAAGGGCTCATGGACCTGGCATACAAACAGTTCAGAAAATAAGATGGAGAGAAACTTCAAAACCTTGAAATATATAGCCAACACTTCCTACTCAAAAGAAAATAAAACCTCAAAATAATGATAAACAGAAAATATCATCTATGAACTCAAACTTAAGGGGGAAAACTCTTCTAAATAACCTTATCATAAATAAAAAATGTACATTATGAAAAGTAATAATAGTTGAATATATTCCATAAAATTGCCAAAGTCACAAAGTTAAACCAATTTTCCCAGGAAAATTCTTGGCCTTCTACTGTGAGAAATACTTACATTAATTAAAATAACTGAATGATATAAACCCATACCTTAAGAAGTTATAAGAAATACAATAAGACTTAATTTGAGGAAAGAAATAGAAGGGAATTAATAGAGAGAAGCAAAAAATAAATAATTTGTAATAATTTATAAATTTAAAAAAATAGAAGAAATATTTAAAATCATGATCAACATGGCAAATAGTACTTTCTGCATGAAGACAGTGTTCTATATTGGCACTGTCCACTACAGAAGCTACTGGCCACATGTGGCTATTGGGTACTTGAAATTTGCATAGTGCTCCTAAAGAACCAAATTTTTAGGTTTATTCAAATTTAATTAACTTAAATTTAATAGCAAAATGTGGCTAGTGCTTACGGTAGTGAACAGCAAAAACCTAGAATCTTGGAGGAGACAATTAAAAACAATGGCATAGATTCAAGACAAACATGGAAAAAGGACACAAATAGTCAAAACAGGAAATGAATATGGTGAGGCAAGAGTTGACAAAGTAAAATGTAAGCTGTTGTTTTGATATTAAAGAAATCTGAATATAGTCAGGGCTTATAAAAGTGTAAGTAAATGAGGTCTGCTCACATCTATTGTTTGGACAACTCATTAGAATCCCAAAATTGCAAGACAGGGTGAGGTCAACTAGGTAGAAAGACCTTTTCCAAAAGAAAGCAGCACTTTGCTCTTCTCCTTAAGTTCTGCCCTGTCCAGTTTCTTCTTCCTTTCAAGGTTTGGCATTCCCTTTAAAAACAGTCCACAAATCTAACAAGGGCTATATTCCAGGGGTCACACCTTGATTAAACTTATAATAAACTAGCATGACCTCCCCTTGCCTTGGCCCTGGATCACCATGCCTCAGACCCATGCAGACCTGGCAGCTCTGGGTGGCTCTGGGTGGCTGCAGCCTGTGCAGTTGTATGCTCTAGCCCCCTCTGGGTTGCTGCTGTTCTGCCTCCTCTCATATCACCACTGCAGCCACTACTGCTGTGACAATCCTGGGCCCAGTAGTCCCACTGTAAACCATACTGCCCTGCCCATGGCACAGTACCACACATGGATGTCCATTGCAGAGTGTCATAAGGGCTAGGTGTCATTTCTGCATGAAAAAGAAATATAAGAAACTATTTATTAAAATTTTGAACTATTAATGTTTATGTTCACAATTTTACTTTAAAATGTATATGTTTTATATTTCAGAGAAAACTGGATTTCTTTGAATAAAATATGCAATTATTGTGTTTGTACTGGCACATTTTTTATTGAGGTGAAATTCACATAACATAAAGTTAACCTTTGTAAAGAGTGCATTCAGTAGCATTTTGTACACACACTGTTGTACATCAGCTTTATCTAGTTCTAGATCATTTTCATCACCTCCAAAGGAAAGCTCATACCCACAAAAGGAGCCACTCCCCATTCCACACTCCCCTCTACCTCTATCAACCATTAATCTTCTTTCTGTCTCTATGGATTTACCCATTCTGGATATTGTGTATAAATGGAATTTTGAGCAAAATGAGACCTTTGTAATCTGGCTTCTTTCACATATATTTTTGAGATCTGTTATGTTATAGCTTGTGCCATTACTTTATTCCTTTTTGTGGCTGAACAGTTTTCCAATGTAAGGATATAAGATAGTTTCATTATCTCATCATTAGGTGATAGATATTTGGGTTCTTTCCAATGTTTGGTTATTGTGAATAGTGCTGCTATGAATATTTGTTTACAACTATTTGAATATCTATTTTCAATACAGGGGTAAGTATAAAAGAGTAGAATTGCTGAATCATCTGCTAATTCTGTGTATAATTTATTGAGGAAGTACACAAATATTTTGCACAGTGGTTGCAACATTGTACATACCAACCTGCAATGTATGAGAATTCTAATATGTCACCATATATACAATCTAACATGTCATCTTTTTTTTTAAAACAAATCTATTTTATTGGTACATATTAATAAAGCATACAATTCATTCAATGTGTACAATAGTAGTATTTGGTATAATCTCATAGCTGTGCATTCATCATTTCAATCATTATTAGAACCACACTCAGATCTATATTTCAGTGATGTTAGTTACATTTACAATGTTGTGCTACCATCATTATCATCAATTACCAAAACATTTTCAGCATTCCAAATAGGAACCCTGTACATTTTAAGCCTTAATTTCTCATTCCCTATCCCTACCCCATCCCCTGGTAACAGATACTCCAGATTCTGACTCTATGAGTTTCTTTACTCTAATTATTTTTTAAAAGTGAGATAATACAATATTGGTCTTTTAGTGTCTGGCTTATTTCACTCAACATAATATCTTCAAGGCTAACCCATTTTGTCACAAGTATCATGAATTAATTACTTTTTACAGCTGACTAATATTCCATTATATGTCTGTACCATATTTTATTTATCCATTCATTGGTTGATGGACACTTTGGTTGCTTCCATCTTTTGGCAATTGTGCATAATGCTGCCATGTGTACATTAGTTTACACATATTAATGGCATTTTGATGGGTGAATCCTTTCCAGAAAGTTTTTGATTAACTTTGCCCAGATCCATCAGAAGAATCACTGTGTATGACACCTATAGCCTGATGAAATTATTTCTTAAATAATAAGACCTGAAAGTTGAACTTACACCTTGATCCTTGAGATGCAGAATGAATTATGTGTTATCAGACATGAAAAGAATGTTCATCTTTTACATCCCCATCAGCACTCATGGATGACCACATGCATTGAAAATGAGCAGGAATATTTTGAAAGGATCTTTTTCTGAGCATTAGGTCTCAACAGTGGACTGAAAATACAGGCATGCCTCAAACAATGCTGCTATGAACATAGTGTGTAAATATCTGAGTCCATGCTTTCAATTATTTTCGGTATATACCTAGTAGTGGGGTACCAAATCATATGGTAATTCTATACTAAGCTTTCTGAGGAATTGCCAAACTGTCTTCCACAGTGGATGCACCATTTTACATGGCTACCAGCAACTAATAAGTGTTCGTGTTCTTCCACATCCTCTCCGACACTTGTTATTTTCCATGTGGCTTCATGAAACAAAAGGTGGCAAATTCAGCTGTAGAGGATCAGTCCCACTGTGGAGGCTTACTTCTGAAAAAAAGAAAAAAAAGCCTTGGGAAGCATATGCTAAGATGGCAGTGCCATATGAGGGAAAGAACTTGGGTCACCAGTCACCCCAAGAAGGAGAGACTCTCTTATCCAGAAGGATTTGGATTGGATGGATACCATGTGGCTGCATAGAAAATCCATGAAATATTAAGACTTTGTCAGTCTTAACAGATTTCTCCTGAGATCATATGACTGAGATCCATGTCTGTTAGTTGATACCTTTGGTTAAGCTCTGCAAAAGTTCTCTACCCTGCCTGCCTTGAACAAATACCAAGGAAAAGGGAAACTGCTGGGGAGGAATATCCCTGTAACAATTGTAGGCAGGATCATGCTTCACAGGGGCAGAAGGAATCTCTTAGTCAGGAGAATAAGCCCACCCAGGGACAAGACACAGGAGTCTTCCACTGGTGTGCCCTACCATTATGCCCTGACATGCTGCTATGCAGGGAAGGGGTGAGGACATGGTACTGTTTAATCCTCTAGGTTTGCTGTAGGCCCTGGTGGGGCACAGAGAGGCCAGAGCACACAGACTGGTGGTCTCCTTTGCTTTCAATCAGCCAATTCCCCTTTCAATAGTGCAGAATACAATTAAAATCACTTTCTATTTGTACAAAGAACAAAGTTAGAGAGCCCTGTTTTTTAGAATCTTGTTGGTCTTCCCCTCCCATGCCTAAATGACAGTGTGCCCTGGTTGCCAGGCCCTTGTTTTATTTGAGATGGAACCTTTCAGAGGATTTGCACAATCAGTTGTGCCTAACAGGATATGGCACTGAGAGGAAGAGCTGGTGACCTCTGGAGCCATGTAGGGCCCACTGATGACCATCAGTTTCTTTTCAGGTGTTCCTGGAGTGGCATTGTGGTACACTGCTTGTGATGTCTGAAGGCTGAAACAACTCCTAGTTCTCCTTGAGTTTCCTTGGGAGGCCCTGGTATGTACTCTGTACACTATGGTTGCTCTTATAGTAAAGGGCCAGCATATTGTAAGGAGGCAAAGAGAGCTAGCCACAATGATTTCTGCTTGCATTGAAATACATCATAAAGTCCTTGAGAACACTTCCTTGATGACACCAGCCAATGAAGCCCTTGAGTCCTCTGTGAAGGAGACCAGTCCTCTGACATTACGGACTCTGTTTTTGGTAGCACTCAATACAAATCTAAACAGCTATCTACTCAAGGATACAGGGGAAAATGATCAGTAAAGTAAGCTCCCTAAACTTTCATCTCATGTAGAGGACAGGAGAGGTAGGTCCAGACAAATAGAGCAACATCCGTTAAGACAAAGCATGAGAATGAATAAGAGGTGAGCAGCCTGTCTATGGTGAACTTGGACACCAGCCAGTATTCAGAGCTTCACAAAGCCAACTCCTGTCAATAAATAATGCTCAATACAAAGTTTTAGCTCTCTTTATGAACATCACTTCATTAGTTTGGGGGAGATAGCAACAGAGAGCTCCCCATGAGTAACATCAGGGCTGGAGATAAGAGCATGAGCAGGCATCATGCTTCTTACATCCTCCACCTGCTCACCTGGCTCCCCAACTTGCTGTTTGATGCCTCTGCATCTGGATCAGTTCCTCAGGTATAACTGGGTAGAGATCAGTCCCAACAGTGTCCAGGGAATGAGAAAGAGGTCTCCACAGGCTGGAGGCCAGAACAGCCTTTCAGAAAGTAAAGAGGCCTAAGCTGGTTATCAAGCACATGTCCCTGCTGCCTCCAGGGCATACACAAAGCCAAGGCTAAGGCTAAAAACAGAGTCAGAGAGTGCACCTAGAGGAGCAGGTCATTGTTTCTATCCCCAAACTTCAAAAAAAGTGTCTGATATCCTTGAAATAGAGATAAACAGTTATCCAGAGAGTGAGCAATTTCCTTCAGTTCACTGCTACTCTACCTGTCTAGTGCATATTAATTTTAATACAGTTAGTGGACAACAGGCTCAAGCATTTAAATATTCTCCCATAAGGACCCTTTAAAAAAGAACAAATTAGCAATCAAAGCTAATTTGATGTGAGTCATTCTACATGTTGTATGGGAATCCTGCATATATGCATGATTGTTTTGTAATTTTGCAACTTCTGTCATAAAAATATATTTAAAAAATAATAATAGGGTGGGTTGGGGGAAAATACAACCAATATAAGATAAGGACTATAGTGTGTAGTAAGATTTTGATGATATTCTTCCATCATTTGTAATAAATGTCTCACAACAATGCAATGTGTTGGTAGTGGGTTGATGTATGGGACCCCTGTATGATGTTATGAACGTTTGCTTTGTAAATTCACAACTTTTACTATACACTTATTGTTTACATATGTTCATATATAAATGATATAATAATAATAACAATAGGGCAGTTTGGGGAGAAAATACACCAAATGTAAGATACTTTGGCTAGCAGTAATATTTTGAGGATGGTCTTTAATCATTAGTTAAAAATGTTTCACAACAATGCAAGGTATTGTTTGTAGGGCAAGGTATGAGGTCTCTGTATGATGTTATGCATGTTGTTTTGTAAATTCATAACTATTGCTATACACTTATTGTTTATATATGTTTATGTCTATGTGATATACTTCAATAAAATTTTTAAAAATTAAAAAAGACCCCCTGCTCTATAGTTTAACTCCATGAGTGTACACATCATATTTATTTCATATTAGTGATGCTGATGCTTAATGTATGCAGAATTTTAATAAGGTTGGTTGTAAATGTGTGGAAATGGATAGAGTTGATGGTAACACATTATAGTAAGTATAACCAACACTGCTGATTTATAAATGTGATTGTGGCTGAAAGGAATAGTCTAGGGAGGTAAATGTCAATTGAAAGAAAGCTAGAAGATAATGTAGGGACTATATAACATAGTGACCTCAGTGCTGGGTTGAATCTTGTACAAATATAAGACTGTTCTATTTTAAGTTGTTAAGAATATAGTGATTCATGGCAAAAATACAACTAATATAATTTATGGACTATAATTAACAGTAGTATTGTAATATTTTTACTGCAATGGCAAAAAGTACTATATCAATGCTAAGGGCCAAAAATAGGGGAAGATAACAGGGTATAAGATTGTTCCTTTTGGAGTAATGAAAGCATTCTAAGGTTGACTGGGGTGATGACAATGCAACTCTGTGATGAAACAGAGAGCCACTCAGTGTACACTTTGGATGGATTGTACAAGGCATGGGACCATATAACTCAGTGAATTCTGTGGTGGATGACGGACTGTGGCTAACTGCAAATATGAGAATGTTTTTTCATGAACTATAACAAATACACAATACTAATACATGGTGTTAATAATAGGATGGTTTGTGGGGGAAAAAAAACACCAAATGTAAGCTATGGAATATAGTTAGCAGTGTATGACAATGCTTTTTCATCAATTGTAAAAAATATTCCACATCAATATAAGGCATTCATGGTGTGACTATGTATGGTAGTCCTGTATGGTATACATGGTTGTTTTGTAAATTTGCAACTTCTCTAATTTAAAAAACAGATCCTGTGGTAAGCAATGCCATTGTGGTGACTCACACACATCTGCATGGACCTGGAGCCAGATCTCTGGGCCTGAGAGAAGGACTCTGGCACAGGCCTAGGTAGAAGCAAGAACCTTTGATTGTGCCAAAGTTGAGTTGGTGAGCTCTGAGATCCACTGTGCCATTTGCCTGACCCTGCAGGACTGGTTGCAACACAGCACAAACAAGGCCTCTGTCCAGTTTATTGTTCTTGCTACCTGTTCCTGCTCACCCACCCACTGAAACTCACTAAAGTCTGATTTCTTCACATCTGTCCAGTCCCACCAAACAAGAAGATGTTGTATTAGTCCTTTTTACACAAACTATTTCAAGCCCTGGGTGCCACCTGGGTTCCCTAAGGACTCCTAGCAAATATGCAGAGCTCAGGAGCCCAGGAACTTTTTCTCATGCTCTTCTGAGATGTGGTACATTGGGAAGGATCAAGCCCTGCACTCCAAATTCTCATAACTGGAAAAAGGATGAATGGAATCCTCCCTCTTCTACCTGGAGCATTGCTGCAAAAACAAGGATTTCTTCCTGGTTCATAAGAGACTGTCATTTAAGAAGGCTTGACCTAATCTCAAGATTCCCTTGCCTGGGTACCACCAGCCCAAAACCCTGAGTTTAGGGTCATAGGTTTCCTTTTCATGTGTAGACCAGAGTCAGATTACCCATCAAGGACCCTTTACAAGAGCCCTGAACCTGGCCTTAAGCCTGTATAGGAATGATAGCCCCAGGCCCAACTCTCTCATCTTACCACCAGACATTACAGACCTCTAGACTAGACTTCAGACTTCAGGTGCCCTCCTTCACTCTTTCTGCTCTATCCAGCACCAACTCTGTTTAAGAAAGTACATTTCATTTTTTATAACATGCATCAGTAAATTTACAAATTATAATACAGCTCAATGAATTGTAAAAGTGAAAACACCTGTGAAACCATCACCAAGATAAAAAGTATAAAACATTTCCTACCCTCAGGGAAGTCTCCTTTGTGCCCTTTATCAAAGATTTCTTTTCCAATGCAATCTCTATTCTCACTTCTTTTAATATATATGTTTTTGAAATTTAAAACTTTCAAACAAAAGAGAATTAGCAAATTTGGAGACATTCAATTGATGTTATCCAGTCTGAGGAGTAAAAGGAAAAATAAAGAAGAAAAGCAAACAAAACATAAGGGACCTACGGGACATCATCAGGCTTACCAAAACTCACATGAGGGTATCTCAGAAGATCAGGAAAGAGAGAAAGAGTGAAAGTGGTAGAAAGAATATGTGAAGAAATAATGGACAAAACCTCCCAAATTTAATGAAAGACATATATGTACACATCCAAGAAGCTCAATGTACTTCAAACAAGAGTAACTCAAAGAGATCCACACTAAGACAAATTATAATCAAACGGTCAAAATATAGCCAAAGAGAGAATTTTGAAGGAAACAAGAGGGCAGTGACTCATCAAATACACAGGATCCTTGATTACATTAACAGCCATTTTCAGAACAGTGACATATGGAATGGAATGACATAGAAAGCACTGAAAGAAAGGGGGGAATATACTGTTAACCAAGAATTCTATATTGGCAAAATTCCTACAAAATGGAGGAGGAATGTAGATATTTCTGGATAAACAAAACGTGAATGAATATGTTGCTAGTTGTCCTGCTCTACAAGAAAAGATAAAATGAGTCTTTCAGGTTGACATAAAAGGACACAATAGACAGAAACTCAAGACATACGAATAAATGCAGAACAGCAGTAATGGTAAGTATACACATGTATGTATAAATATAAGCCATATTATTATATTTTTGTTTGTAACTCCTCTTTTATTCCTATTGAATTAAAAGACAAATGCATAAAACCATATTTATAAATCCATGTTAAGTAGAACATTAAGTATAATGGTGCAATTTGTGGCAATAACAACATAAAGAAAGGTGGGGATGTATAGAACAGAGCATTTGTATACTACTAAAGCTGTTAGTTTTAATTCAAATTAATTTCTTATAAACTTAAGATATTATTGTAATCCACAGGCTAAATATGCAGAAAAGATGAAAAAAGAAAAGCAAATTAAAAGGAATCATTAAAGTAAAATGAGTTAAACACAAAGGAAGGAGAAATGGAGAATGAGGATAAAAGTATGTGACAAAAATAAAATAAGAAATGAGAGAAGTCCTACCTCATTAGCAATTAATTTAAATATAAAGGGGTAACTCTCCAATTAAAAAGCAAAATTTGACAGAGGTGATAAAGAAAATAAAACATGATCCAACTCTAAGCTTCCTAAAAGAGACTTAACTGTAGATCCAAATATAATAAGTTGATAGTGAATAAATGGAAAATGATTATCCTGGCAAATAGGAAACAAAACAGAGCTGGGGTGGCTAGTACAAATATCAGATGATATGAACTTTAAAGCAAATATATTTATAGGAGGGAAAAAGACAATATAGATGGATAAAAGGTCAAACCACAGTTCACACCGTAGACCACACTCTCTCCCATGGTGGGTCACACTTGTGGGAGATGTTTGTGTGGGATGTGGTGGGAGGTGTGGGAGGTGGGCAACATGGGAATCCCAGTGGGTTCCGTGTAATGTTTTGGGTAATCTAAGCACCTCTTAAATATATATATATATAACATTTTTGTAAGCAAATGCACATATATGCATATATATTTATATATCATTTTACAAATGTTGGTATGTATTGTGAAAATTTTGATTTTTACCCACAATTAAAAAAACAAAACAAAAAAAAAAACAAAACCCACAATTGACTACACCAAAAGAAAAAAGGTCAAACCATCAAGAATCTATAACAATTAAGAAGACATAGGCACAAAACCAGTCAGCAAAAATATGATGGAATAACTGATAGAAATGAAAGCAGAAATAGAGCATTCTATAATAATGCTTATCAAATTCAATGTCCTGTGTTTGATTAGGGCTAGAAGTACTAGAGAGAATATCAACAAGGAGATACAGGTCTTAATCAACACTGTAAACCAACCAGATGTCACACACATATACAGAACACTTAAAATAAATAGAATAAAATACACATTCTTCTCAACTGCACATGGGACATTCTTCAGGATAGACCACATGTTAGGGTACAAAAGAAATCTCAATAAATTTTAAAAGATTGAAGTATATAAGGTATCATTTATGACCACAAAGGAATTAAACTAGAAACCAGTGAGAGAGAAAAACTGGAAAATTCACAACTGGGTGAAAATTATAAAATACACTCTTAAAATACAAACTGTAGAGAAATAAAATGTATGATAAAAGAATATTATGAGCAATAGTACAAGTTCCTAGAAGCATATGAACTACCAAAACTGACTTAAGAATCAATAGAAAATAAGATCAGAGCTATAACAAGAGATTGAATGAGTAATCAAAAACTTCCCACCAAAGACAAGTCCAGGAGCAGATGGCTTCACTAGTGAATTATACTAAAAATATACAGAATAATTAACACTAATATTTTTTAAACTCTTCCAAATATAAAAATAGAAAGTGAGAGAAATGTCCTAACTCATTTCATGAAGCCATCATTATCCTGATAACAAAGATTCCACAAGATACTACAGACCAATAGTTATTTAGAATTTTTATGCAAAACCCTGAACATACTATCAAACCAAACCCAACAGCTCATTTACATGCTTAAACAGCATGACCAAGTAGGATTTATCCTGAGGTTCCAATAACAGTTAATATGTATAAATCAAGCAATAAAAATTTACCGTAGTCACCTCAGCTTGGAGCCCCAAGAGCCAGCTGGTGCGGGTGTAGGTGGTGAAGCTGGCCATGAAGTTGGTGGTGGCTTGGCCTGGTTGCAAGGGACTGGGGACACTGCTGGGGCCATGGGGCCACTCTCAGAATGCTCAACTGCTGCCTGCTGCATGATTCTTGCTACCCACTGCCCACTGCCTGCTATTGGCCCAGCAAGGCTTCAAGAGCCAAACCAGCAGTGGGCTGGGTGGAGACAAGGAGGCATAATGCAGCCACCGTTATGCAGAAGGAGATTTGCTGAGGTGAAACCTGGACATCAATAGGCTGCTGGCCTGGGAGTGGTGAGCTGTGTGCAGCCTGGTCCACATCCTATTGCTGGGCTCCAGTGAGAGTGACAAGTCAACCTTCCTACAGCAGATGAACATCACCCACAACCTCGACTTCAACCAGAAGGTGTTATTGGAATTCCCAGACACCATCTCTGACATCAAGTGTTCAAGAGTTCTTGATGCAGGAGTCAATCTTAGTATTCATTGGCAGTGTTCTGAAAATGAAAAGCACAGGATGTTCTTCATGGCTGTTGAGAATAAAGCAGAGTTGTTGGTGGATCCTGCCACTTTCCAGCTGTAAATACTTGCTCTAAGTGCTCTCTAGAAAGATTCTGCCATCAGGGAAGCATTCAGCCAGAGGAGTGAGTTTCAGCCAGGTGAATCAGTGAAGTACTTCCTGGATAACTTGGAATGGATTGGTCATCTGAGTTACTTTCCTAGTAAGAAAAACATCCTTCTGGCTAGGAAAGCCACAAAGAGAATTGTGGAACACAACTTCATGATAAGAAAAAACACTTTTAAGATGGTGAATGTGGGTGTCCAGTGGTCTCAGCAACAGAAGTGTTTCCAGTGTTTTGACTGAATTATGTCAAACCTGCTCATGGTTTCCTCTAGTGAATATAACCAGGTTCTCATAGAAGACAAGCACACCAACTGGTTGGTGGAATCAGTGAACATCTTTGAGCTCTTCTTCAGTGTTTCCATAATTTCTTCCCCAGCCAGGTGGACCTTCTCGTGGAGAAGTTGAAGGCAGCATCAAGAAGCACTTTGGGTTCTTGTTATTGATGCCTTATGAGTCTTTGCTCTTGTAATTGAAACTTAGCCTACTGTTATGGGGTGCCTAAGGGTTGCCACCTGAGAGCCTCCTTGTTGCTCAAATGTGGGCTCTCTCTAAGCCAAACTCAGCATATGAATGCATTATCTCCCCCCAACCCTCAGCATGGGACATGACTCCCGGGGATGAGCCGCCCTGGCAACGAGGGATTAATACCAAATGCCAACTGGCAATACGACTGGAAAAAAACCTTGAATAAAAGGGGGAAAAGGTAAAGAAAAATGAGTTCATGTGGTTAAGAGACTTCAAAGAGAGTTGGGGGGTCATCCTAGAGGTAACGCTTACATACACCTCAGTAGGATCTCATAGAACCCAAAAGTGGATATCACTCCACACAGAGGGGCTCCTGAGGGCTCTGGAGACACCCAAGTCCTATATAAGGGGGGATAGTTCCAGAGATTGATGCCTTATCAGTGGGCTCTACTTTTGAATCTGTGCCCCTGAGAGTGACAGAGTTGGACTCAAATAAGTCCTCCCTGCACATGGTCCATCAGTCCCTTCTATTCAAACCTATATGTGATGCTGGAGTTTGTAGGTGTACTTCTAGAGACTGGAGCCTCTGGTCTGCCCATGTGCCAGCTATGCCTGGAATCTCGGTGGAGCTGCAACTCCTACTCTACAGCTCAATGGACTGACCCAAGTCACCTGGTGAGGAGACGATGATGGACAACAGCCATCCCAGGGAATGGAGAGAGCCTGCAGCTGCAGGCAGGATAATCCCATCCACCATATCCATGGGATATAAGCCCCCTCTCACTTGGACATCACCATCTCAAAACTCCTCAGGATTGGGGGAAGAGCTATGGACTAGAGTGGACTTAATGGTACTCTGGTGTAGACATATTGTGATTCAAGCAATGGAAGAAATTACAACAGTGAGATTGAGCCAGTGGCCACTGGACGCTTTTGGGGCAGGGAAGGGAAAAGCAGTTGTAATACAGGTGCTTTTTCAGGACTTGGGAATTATCCTGAGTGACATTACAATGACAGATATAGGCCATTTTACATCAGCATATAACATGCAGAACTGTGTGGGAGAGAGTGTGGTCGACAATCTGAACTATGGTCCATGCTTAGTGGCAAAGCCCCAGGATGTGTATATCCATTGCAGGTGATGTGCCACACTAATGAAAGATGTTTATGTGGGATGTTATGGGAGGTGTGGGAGGTGTGGGAGATGGGAAACGTGGGAATCCCTGTAATTTTTGTGTAACATTTATGTAATCTAAGCATCTTTTAAAATATTAAAAAAAAAATTGGAGGAGTTGGAGAGGCAGAAACAAAGTCAGTATAACTGATGCAAAGTAAATTAGAGGAAGAGTGGAAAACCAAAAACTGAACAGTAAAGACTTGGAGTGGGACAGAACAGGACTCGACCAAGACAAAAGAGAATTTTGTTCTCAACATGTTAAGTTTGAGGTGGCTGTTTGGTATCCAGATACTCATGTCAAATACCTTGGATATGCAAGTCTGAAATTCAAAGCTAGGGTAAATTATCAACATGTGATGTAAATTTGGTAGTTATGTTATCAATATATCTGTGGTATTTAATGCCATGGGAATAGATACAGTAATCTAGGAAGAGAATTCAGATATGCAGAGAAGGGGGATGGGACCAAACTATGGGAACACTAACATTTGAAGCTTGAGCAGAAGAAAATCCCAAAAAGAGTCTGAAGAGTTATGAGGAAAACCAGGAAAGGAGTGAGTGGTAGTTGAGAGAAAGAGGGAATGGTCAACAGTGTCCACTGTTGCTGAGAGGTTGGCTTTTGCAATGTAGAGTTCACTGAATACCTTCACAAGAGAATTTGTTTTACTTATCCCACCATATAACATGTACAGTTCTCAACAGTGGTGAACAAAACTTAAAAGGTTGGACTAATTTTTTTTTTAATGGAACAAGGAACCAATGCAATGGCTAGTCTTTATTTGAACAAAGAAAACTTTACAGTGCATTCTGAATGCATTGGTTCGGGGGCTCATCAGTGGCTCTACTGGTGATGCACCAGCTTGTAATGGGTTCCACAGTTAGGGCATCGCTGGGTCTCACCTTTGTGCAGCCAGAACCAAGTGATAGTACTGCTGTCCTCTTTGCAGATGCAGCCCACTATTTGCTTGTTGGTGATGGAGGGGAATTCTTACGGGAATTTACTTAGAGTAGGAGAGTCAGCCAACAAATAATTGTTTTAGATAAATAAGTGCCTTGAAGAAGAAGTCGGTAATATTATGGGAGTGCTAAAACAAGTAAGATGGTCAGGAAAAGGTTTCTGAGGAACTACCATGTGAGCTGAGATCTAAATGATAAGAGGCAGTTTCGTAAAATGTCTCTGAAACATATCAATAACAATGTGTGAATCCAATTTGGATTATGATTCAAACAAACTCTTAAAATTAATGATGGTTATCAGATGATTGGAAATTTGAATATCAACTGGATAAATGATATTAAAGAATTATTAATTTTTTAGGGATGTTATGGATTTTTTTTTTTTAAGGAGGTACCAAGTGTTGAACCTAGGATCTTATACATGCAAAGCACATGCCCAACCACTGAACTACACCAACTCCACAATTTTTTAGGAATATTAAAGATACTATGGTTATGTTATTTAAAAAAAAAAAAAACATTTAGAAACATACTGAAATATTAAAGATGAAATTATATTATGTCCTGAATTTGCTTCTAATTAATAGGGGAGGTAGGAGGAAGTGGATGGGAAGTAAAAATGAAACAAACTTGGCCATGTGTAGATAATTGTAAAAGATAGCTTATGGTAGATGAGATTCATTATACTCTTCTATTTTTTTATGTTTAAAATTTTCCATAATAAACATTGTTGGAGAAAAGCGGTGCTCACTGAGACATGGAGACTGATGATTGCAGGCAGGAAGTTTATTGAGAAGTTCTCCCAATGGCAGGGGTCTGAAGAATAGACTTAAGCCCACCCCTGGAAGGTGGTGGATATGACTTTATACAGTACATCAATAGGCAGGGAAACCGAGTACAACCTGGGGCCAAATGGCTAGGGAGTAGTGGGCTAGTAGGTAGGGTATTCTTGGAATGTGGGAGGAGTTGGTGATGCCTGGGCCTGGAAGGGGCCACTGCTGTATGGCTTTGTTCATTCTTGGGAGGAGATGGGCTGCCTCCAAGCCCATAGGCAATGGCTTGCTCAGTCACATAGGTTATGGCTGGAGGCTGCCTTTCTTCAATTTATGTCACAGGGGAATTGAATCACGGTCTTATGATCTGTTAATCATTGCAAATCTTGTAAGGGGGAGACTCTAACAAAGAGATTTAAAAACTTAAAAAAAAAAAAGAAGAAGAAGAAGAAGAAGAAGCACTTTCTAGATTTCAAGGGCTATCTCCACAGGTTGGAGAATGTACACTACTACTTTGTCCAGTGTTTGGACAGAAAAATATGAAGCCACAATAAGCCCTCTTCCATCACTTCACCACTGTCAAAGACACAGAGAATATCCACTTTGTGTTTCATGCAGTGCAGAACACAATCCTGCAAGAAAATCTGAAAGATATTATGTTGCAGTGAAGAGAAAGCCTCCTTACTTTTGTCATTCTTAAGCAGCATCAATGGCTATTGGTCAGCTTTCCTGGGTGCAGATTAGCTTTATGGCCCTTGGGTGGGTTCCTAAGATCTATGCCAGTTGCCACCTGGCTTTGGGGGACTGCAAATCCAGCCAGCCAGATGAGCTCTAGGCAGAGGTACACAGAAGCTGGTGTTAGTTACTGAATCCTGGGATCTAGTAACATTACTGAAAGCCAAAAGATCACTTTGGCATTAATTTGTAATATGTAATAACAGCTTTCTGACTTTTTACATTAACTTTATTCCTTTTCTTACACAAATTGAGTCTTGTCTGTATGTGTGAGTATGCACACATTCTCTCTTTAATGGCAAGTGCATATAAACAAAGCAGACTCGTAAATGACTTCTCTGTCTAACTTGCAAGTCTTCAGTGAGGCAAGTTAAACTGACAGTGTTGCCTAACAGCAGTTTGTAGAGGATCAATGCATGCTGATGCTACTAAACTCAGGGGCCATGAGACTAACCTTGGTCACCAGCCTGGCCAGAGCCCCCAAACATAGGGTCTGATTGCAACCTCCCAGAGCAAAGTCATTTCTTTTAAAAGCTATACCAGTTGGTGTGGGGCTCTCTCTTGGCCTCACTTGGCCCAGAGTTCTTCTCTGATGGCCTTTGTGTCCAGTTTTTGCTTTTCTTTGTGTCTACAAGTTTTTGTTTTGCTCTGCAATGTTCCTCTGACAGGAGCAGGGAGGCTCTGAGGGAGCAGCATGGCCCCCAGTGAGGAGAAAGCACATCAGCATAAGCCACTGGTGTGAAGGCTGTGGAGAAGAGGATTTGCTTTGGAGATGCCAGAGTTCCTGGAAGACCCCTTGGTGCTGATGAAAGAGAAATTGAAGAGTGAGTTGATCACCAACAATGTGATGCTATGGGATGGGGAGCAGTGCAAACAAGTGTAGGTGCAGCTCTATCTGCAGCATTACATGGCATGAAAGCAGCCACCTCTCACCACTAGCACCAGCAGCAAGGGGTTCCTGACTTCCCAGCAATGAGGAGTGTGAGCCCACCCTGGTCCTTAGCTATGGTACAACCACTGCAGGCCAAAGCCTTGACACTTTTGGCAGGAAAGCCACAAAGAAAATTGATAAACCAGGATGAGAAGATAAAGATGATTTAGATGTAGCAGAGCTTACTAATGAAGATCTTCTGGATCAACTTGTAAAATATGAAGTGAATCTGGGTCTTATTGTAGGAACAACCAGGAAGCTATATGATAAAAAGCTAATGAAACTGATGGAACAATAAACAGAATCAAGATCATCTACTCCTCTGCTAACAGTTTCTTCTTCAGCAGAAAATATAGGCAGAATGGGAGCCATGGCTCTAATAGATAGAGTGACAATGAAGAAGACTCTAAAGTAGAATTCAAGCTTGAGAAGAAAAAGCCACCGAAGGGCAGAACAAAGGCCCCGGTAATACTCAATTAAAGAAGATTTGAGCACAATCAGAGCTACTCTGTCTAACTGGAATAACTGAGACTGAATGGACAAGTAGATCTTTAAAAGGTAGACCTCTGCAGGCATTAACTAGGGAATCTACCAGAGGGTTGAGAAGAATTCCAAGGAAAAGGGTGGAAACTTCAGGACATTTTTGTATTGATGGTACAGTAATTTCGGAGAGTACTCCCATAGCTGGAGCTATAATGGCTTCAAGCAAGGAAACATTAGTTGTCAATAGGGTGACTGGAAATTTCAAGCATGCAGCTCCTATTCTCTCTATCACTGAATTCACAGACATACCCAGAAGAACACCAAAGAAATCATTGACAAGAGCGGAAGTGGGAGAAAAAACAGGATAGAAGAGTAGAAAGGGATATTCTTAAGGAAATGTTTCCCTTTGAAGCATCTACACAAACAAGAATTAGTGTTAGTTGTCACAGGCCAATCAAAGGGATTACAGGCCAGCCTTTGGAGCCCAGTGATTTTAGGATGGAGGAATTCCTTTCATTTAAATATGTTACCTTGGCAGATGTCAAGTCAGAAAAGACAAAAAAAGGGGCATTCCATTCCTGTGTGAATGAAAAAACTGCTGTTTGGTGTTGTGGCAGGTTTTTGTTTATTTGCTTTTCGTCTATCAAGCTATGGAAACCAACCAAAGAAATCCCTTCTCTAAATTTCTTTCTGATAATTCTGCAAAATCTAATTGAATACTCTCTCTTTGGCACACTCAACTTGGTCTCCTAATTTTAATAACTGTATAAAAACATTTGTGTACACTTACTCAAGAACTAAAATAATGTGATTTCACTTTGATAAATGTAGTATTCCTTTGAAAAGAAAACAAGACATATAAATGGACTTCATTTAAATGTTTTGGACTTAGACTAGTAGTAGATCACTTTGTGGCCATGTGAATAACCTTTTTTAGCTCTGAACTTTTTGTAGGCTTTATTTTTTAGTATGGACATCTTATCTCATTTTTGAGAAAAATGCATATTGTTTTTGTGTATTTGGAAAACAAGGGCAAAACATGTAGTATAATGTGAAGCTACATCTTTAAATACCTTGAATTCTGACAGAACAGATTTTAGGATTCATTATCTGCTGAATTTAAAACTTTAGAGATATGTGAAACATGAAATTCAGTAAGAAGAAAAGCAATTTGGAGTTGCACAATTTGAACAAAGTTTGGAAGTGTTTATGGGGGAAAGTACAGCAATAATCTCTTCTTTAATCTTTATTAATAGTAAAGTTATTGTTGCAGCCCTATTGTACTCACTTTTAAAAAGATTTCTAGTATCATGTACATCTTACTTCAGTAAGACCCATTTAAACACAGTTGATTTTTAGCAGGGATCTTTTACTGCTAACATATATTGTTTTAGAAAACTGCTAGTTGGCTATACATGTTTTCAAAAGCTGTTAGCTGCATATCAAGCCATATTGGAAATTTGTCCAATTTATTTACAGTAAAACATTTATTCTGTACAATTTGGTACCAAAATATTTTTTAGACAGATAAGTGTGTGCATTTGTTTATAAGTTAGAAACTTTAAACACTGGTCATATGTTCCATTTGGATTCATTATTGCATTGTCTCCTATTACCAAAAACAAATTTTGCCAAATTTTTGCCCTATAATTCCCAACATAATTTGATTATACAGTACAAAAAAGTATTTGTTTAAAATTTTCTTGGATACACAATAGTTAACTCATAAAGTTGTAAACTCAGAATATGAAGAGGGCATTTTGATTTTGTATATTCTTAAACTGGTTAACTTTACTTTGTGGTGGTTTTTTTTTTTTTTTTTTTTTTTTTACCTGAAACTTGCCTCGTGTGTAACTTGGTTAAGTAAATTAGTAGGTAATTGAAATTTCAATAGAATCAAGTGAAATACAAAATTTTTAAACTTATTCATTTGAGTTTCAAACTTACAGTTATTGAATATGAAGCAGACTAACACTGTAATCTTTTAATATCAATTGCAAAAAATGATACTTTTAAAAAGGAAAAAGCAAAAGATATATATTTAGACTGGCACAGAATTTTACTTTAATTAGACCTGTTCTGATTTTTACCTTGTAGATGTTTTGTAGACATTTTCACTTATTTTGCAATTGAGAACAGAAACACTCAATGACCTAGTACTGCAGAGGAAGTTGGAAACTGACTCCTAGATCAGAAATGCTTGCCTCTGAGTAAAAGTGTTTCTTTAAGATGAGCCAAAGAGGGGCCATGTTTTACTCAACCTTTCTGTTGTAGGGTAACAACAGGTCTTACTTTGTTTATAACTTTATTTCCCACATTGTTTTCAAACTTTTGTTTATAACTTAGAAATTGTGAGAAGCTGAATTTAATGTTTTAAAATGTGAGAAGATGAATCAGATTTAACATGAATGTAAGGTCAGTTCTCTAAAAGAAAAAGTATGGTACAAAATAGCAAAAGACAAACCAGGTAAAACATGTAGTCTCTATTTTTAAAACATGTACTTGGTCTTTTGTCTGTGTCTCTTTCATGTCACTAGAGTAAATGTGTCCTCGATGTAAATCCAAAGCATTTCTTCTTGATTAAATTGTAGATGTAGTAGTTAGGGCTTTACAATATAATTCAACAATAAAAAATTAATTAACCTCTATAAAAACCTTACACTAATTTCCTAAGAGACACAAGTCTCAGTATATTGAGCCAAGTTGCCTGCTCAAGGACTCCTTCACCAGTTTTAGAGATTGTGACTGAAAGTTTTGCTCATATGAACTTCCTTTAATCTGGTGCCCATGTGCAGTTTTTCTGGCTTCATAGAATTGCCCAGAAACACAATATGTGATAAAAATGGGTGGAAACAGCATGCTGACAGTGTGTGTGCATATAGTGTACCTTTAATTTCTTTCCCACCCTTCTTTCCTTCCACCTTGCCCCCTCAATACCCCCAACCTGCAAGCCTACTTGGCAAAGGCATTTAAGCCAAGTAGCCTTGCAGAGGACTTTTCTTTCCTGATTGCCAGTCTTCTTCTGACACCTACAGTAGGCACATTTAGGGTTTCATTCTTTGGAAATAGTAGAGAGCTTCATATTCCTCTTCTAGAGATTCTGAAAGCTGGCAAGATTACTAGTAAAGCTCTTGCAAGTGCCACAACTGCTTGGTGGGTTCCTAACAGCTGGCCTTTCAGGAAGTCCACAACCTTTGGAGGAACTGGAATTTCTCCAAATCATAACTGGACCACCCTTGGACATGCAGTTCATTTTTCAACTCCTTTAAACCTAATTTTCCAAAGATCTCTTGCTTCTCTTAATGTATACACATAATAGGTAAACACTATCAGATATAGCTCTCATCTGGTGAAAAGATTGTGAATGTTGATGTGGGCTAGTAAATCTTAAGCTCAGTTAACTTGTCCAGTTATGTGCCACATGGCTTTCATTGTGTTTATAAATACATTGAGGGGCGCAGATGTAGCTCAGTGGTTTGAATGCCTTTTTCCCAAGTATGAGGTCCTAGGTTCAATCCCCTGTACCTCCTTAAAAGAAAAGCAATGCTCTGCTTATTTGGGAGCCAATGTGTCTCAGGGGTTGAGAACCAGCTTCCCGTATATGAGGTCCTGGGTTTAATCCCTGGCCCCAGTACCTCAAAAAAATACTTTGCATTCCAAAAAGTAAAAATAAACTTATTATAAAGCTATTGTGAAGGGAATTGTGGGAACATAGATATTGGGTTAGGCAGATAAGGCTTAGCTCTCACTGAAACAACAGAGAAAAGAGCCAAAGCCTTTCTTGGAGACCTGCTTTGGGGTACAGCAGACCAGGACACTGATCTACAATTCCCAGGAGAGTGAGGGAAAGAGAGACAAAGAAGCCAAAACAACCAACTGTGAGTTATTAAACCTCCTTGCTGATGGGAAGGGCTCCCCTCCCCCACCCCCACGATATTAAGTGAGGGTAAAACTCCTGGTGATTTACATCTAACTCACAGGAGAGCAGAGTCTTCTTCCTGTCCGTTGCTTTGGATATATATAAAATGGGAAAATGTTCTGAGATATCTAGGAGGGTACTGGAAAGATAAAGAAGCCTAAGGAAAAGCATGAGTTGCTTGCCCCTGTGGCTGGAAGTGGCAAATATACCCCACCCTTAGGGCAAATAGCACAGGTGGAGCCACTGGCTCCCAGTTCTGAGCAGTGTGAGGGCAGATTCCTGGGGTGGAAGGAGGGGTTTGGGAAGGTAGAGATTGGTTTCTTTCTTTCTTTTTTTTTTTTTTTTTGAGATTGGTTTCTTTGTGGTGCTTTTAGCCAGCAGAGGCCCCTTTGAATATCAGAAGTGGCCCTGGCTTGACAGGGAGTAAAAAGGGATATCTGCTCAGGCAGGGTGTCATGCCCAACTGCCCAGGTAAAGAGAGGAAGTAGGTCAGAGAGGAGACACGGGCAGACAGGTGCCTAATCAGCAGGAATCTAGCAATCTGCAAGGAATCTAACCTGCCCAAGGTAAAGGGTGTGGACAGACTTCTGAAAGGCTTGCTAACCTGAGGAGACAGGTTAGCTCAGTGGAAGAATTCCTGCCTTGCATATATGAGGTCACTGGATCAATTCCTGGCTCTTCTTAGAGAAGAAATCCACTAGTTTATCAGGTGTCCAGATGAAACTTTGGGACAGGGAACATAAAGACATTCTCTTTGTATCAGCTTTTCTTGGATCTCTTATTTTTTTAAAAATTGTTCCTTTTTTATTTTCCTTATTTTATTCACTAAAACCCAGTTTGAAACCTGCAGAGGGTGTGCTGCAGGGTGATTGGTGAACACCAGCAGCCTGAGAAGATCCTTAGAGGTCTAAGAGGGAAGGCTGTTTTTCCATGTTTATTTTTGGTTTTTATTCTTTTTGTCCTTTCTCCTTTTTAAAAATGAGTTGCTGTTGTGTTGTTGCTTGTTTGTTGTGTTTCCCCTTCCTTTGTTACTGTGTTTATTTTCTTTACTGATTTTCTCTGCCTATACTATTTCTTTTCTCTTCTTCATCTTTCTACCTTCTGATTTGGTTTTTGTCCTTTTATTCCACCTCTTTTTGATTGGTCTTCAATTTTTCTTTTTTATTTCACTCTCCTTTTTTACTTTTTCCTTTCTCACTTTTCTTTTTTCTTTACCTCTATTATCATTCTGGCCTTTTGATTCATTCTATATATTTTTCTCTATTCTGTGTCTCATTTCATGGTTTCTATTCCACTTTTTAAATCTTATTCCTCTCAACTTCTTACATGTTTTAATTATTCATTTTCCTAGAACTTGTACAGTTCCTCTCCTACCTTTTACTATTATTATTACTATTATTCTTTTTCTCTTGATATCACTTTCTTTTCTCAGATCATAATTTTTTTTTCAAGGGAACATAGACAATGGCAAGGAAATAGAATAAAAGGAGTGAAGGGTCAAAGTCAAACCTTACAACACACAAAAAAACAACAAGAAAATAAAAGCCTAGAGTAGAGAGAGAAGCTAATCAGCTGAATAAACCTATCAAGATAAACAGATGCCAAGACACCAACAAAAATTTATAAGTCATACTAAGAAACAGGAAGACATGGCCCAGTCCAATGAACAAACTAAAAACCAGGAAGAGATGCAGAATTTGGAACAACCAATCAGAGATGCCCAAGCAAATATCATTAATCAACTTAATGAAGTGAAGGAAGAGATTAAGGATAATAAGAAGACACTGGGAGAATATACTGAAGAAATTGTAAACATACATAAAAAAATAACAGATATGGTGATTCAATCCAAGAAATCAAAATACACTGGAAGCACATAACAACAGATTTGAACAGGCAGAGGAAAGAGTCAGCAATGTGGAAGACAGTAAATCTGAAAGCAAACAGATAGTAGAACAGATAGATAAAAAGTTAGAAAAAATCCAGCAAGGAATTAGGGATTTGAATGACAAGAAATGAACAAACGTATGCATTATAGGCATCCCAGAGGGAGAAGAGAAGGGAAAGGGGACAGAAAGTGTGCTGGAGGAAATAATGGCTGAAAACTTCCCAGCCCAAATGAGGGACATGGACGTATATGTTCAGGAAATATAATGTACCCCAAACAGTATAAATCCTAACAGCCCTACTCCAGGACATATACTTGACAAATTGTCTGATGCTCAAGACAAAGAGAGAATACTGAAAGCAGCAAGAGAAAAGAGATCCATCACATACAAGTGAAGCTTAATAAAATTAAGTGTTGATTTCTCATCTGAAACCATGGAGGGAAGAAGGTAGTTGTATGACATAGTTAAGGTGTTAAAAGAAAAAAAAAAAAATCCAGCTAAGAATTCTCTGTCTAACAAAGCTGGCATTCAAAAATGAGGGAGAGTTCAAAATATACACAGATAAAGAGAAATTAAGATAGTTTATCAATAAGAAACCTACCTTTCAAGAATTACTAAAGGGAATTCTGCAGGTCAAAAGGAAAAACCAGGAGAGAAAGAGTTGGAGGAAAGTGTAAGAGCAACTAAAAAGAGATATAAAAACAACATATGGGAAACATAAACCTAAGAAAACATGGCTAATGTATGTAATTCCTTGACAGTAATAACATAGAATGTTAACGGATTAAACTCACCAGTCAAGAGACATAGATTGGCAGAATGCATAAGGAAATATGACCCATCTATATGCTGTCTACAAAAAACCCACCTTAAACCCAAGGATATAAGGAGGCTGAAAGAGAATGGTTGGAAAACAATTTTACAAGCAAACAATAACTAAAAAAGGGCAGAGTAGCTCTACTAATATCAGACAAAATAGACTTTAAATGCAAAACTACTGTAAGAGACAAAGGATACTATATTAACAAAAGGGGTAATCTATCAAGAAGAAAAAACAATCATAAACATTTATGCACCTAACCAGAACTCCTCAAAGTACATGGAGCAAACACTGGAAAAACAAAGTGGGGAAATAGATGCCTCTACAATTATAGTGAGGGAACTTAATAAACAATTACCATAATTAGACAGAACATCTTTACAGAGAATCAATAAAGAAACAAAGACTTTGAATAATGCGTTAGAGGATCTGGACCTATTAGACATATACAGAACATTACACCCAAATACAGTGGGATATACATTCTCCTCAGGTGTACATGGATCATATTCCAGGATGGATCACATGCCAGGGCAAAGAACAACTCTCAATGAATACAGAAAGATTGAAATTATACAAAGTAATTTCTCTAACAACAATGGAATGAAGCTGGAAATCAGGAAGGGGCAGAGAACCAGATTAGGCACAGTGATATGTAAGTTAAACAACACACTCTTATGGAAAGTGATTCAAGGAGGGAATCACAAAAGAAATCAGTAACTACCATGAAACAAATGAAAATGACAACACAATGCATCAAAAGCTATGGGATGCAGCAAAAACTGTACTGAATGGGAAATTCATAGCCATAAATACCTATATTAGAAAGAAGAAAGAACTAAAGCAAAAGACCTAATTGCACAGCTGAATGAATTAGAAAAAGAATAACAAACTAACGCCAGAGGAGGTCGAAAGAAGGAAATAACATAGATTAGAGCAGAGCTAAATGAAATTGAAAATTTAAAAACGCTAGAAAAATAAACAAAACCAAAAGCTGGTTCTTCAAGAAGATTAGTAAAATTGACAAACCATTAGCTGGAATAACAAAGAAAAAACAGAGAAGATGCAAATACATAAAATAAGAAATGAAGAAGGGGATATCACCACTGGCCCCACAGAAATAAAGAGTATCATAAGAGACACTTTGGAAATTTTTATGCCATCAACATGTATAATTTAGAGGAAATGCACAAATTCCTAGAAACACACAAGCAGCCTACATTCACAAAAGAAGAAACTGATGAACTTAGACCAATCACAAGTAAGGATAAAGAACTAGTCATCAAAAACCTCACAACTAGGAAGAGCCCAGGTCAGATGGCTTCACAGATGAATTCTGCCAAACATTCCAGAAAGAACTAGCACCGATCTTGCTTTAACTCTTCCAAAAATTAGAACTGGTGGAAACATTTTCTAACTCATTCTATGATGCAAACATCACCCTAATATCAAAGCTAAACAGACACCATGAGAAAGGAAAACTATAGACAAATCTTGCTAATGAACCTAGATGCTAAAATCCTCAACAAAATACTTGCTAATCATATTCAACAAAACATCAATTGCATTATACACCATGACCAAATGGGTTTCATCCTTGGTATGCAAGGACGGTTCAATATAAGAAAATCAATCAATGTTATACACCACATAAACAGATTGAAAGAAAAAATCGCATGGCTATCTCCATAGATGCAGGCAAAGTATTCAACAAAATACAGTAGCCTTTCCTGATAAAAACACTTCAAAATATAGGAATAGAAAGAAACTTCCTCAACATGATAAAGGGTATATATGAAAAACCCACAGCTACCATCATTCTCAATGGTGAAATGTTAAAAGCTTTCCTTCTAAGATCTGGAACAAGATAAGGATGCCCACTGTCACCACTCTTATTTAACATTGTGTTAGAAGTATTTGCTCGGGCAGAAGCGGGTGGCCATGGGGATGTGGGCGTCCCTGGACACGATGTGGGAGATGCCGGCCGAGAAGCGTATCTTCGGCGCCGTGCTGCTGTTCTCCTGGACCGTGTATCTTTGGGAGACCTACCTAGCACAGCGCCAGAGAAGTATATATAAAACAACAACTCATGTGCCACTGGAGTTAGGATAGATCATGGATTCAGAAACATTTGAGAAATCTCGACTGTATCAACTGGATAAAAGTACTTTCAGCTTCTGGTCAGGACTCTATTCAGAGATTGAAGGCACTCTTATTCTTCTCTTTGGAGGAATCCCTTATCTCTGGAGACTTTCTGGACGGTTCTGTGGATATGCTGGCTTTGGACCAGAATATGAGATCACTCAGTCCTTGGTGTTCCTGCTATTGGCTACACTTTTCAGTGCATTGACTGGTTTGCCTTGGAGTCTTTATAATACTTTTGTGATAGAAGAAAAACATGGTTTCAATCAACAGACCTTGGGATTCTTCATGAAAGATGCAATCAAGAAATTTATTGTGACTCAGTGTATTTTATTGCCTGTGTCTTCGCTTCTACTTTACATTATTAAAATTGGGGGTGACTATTTTTTTATATATGCCTGGCTGTTCACATTAGTTGTTTCTCTGGTGCTTGTCACAATCTATGCTGATTATATTGCCCCTTTATTTGACAAATTCACACCTTTGCCTGAGGGAAAGCTTAAACAAGAAATTGAAGTAATGGCAAAGAGTATTGACTTTCCTTTGACTAAGGTGTATGTTGTTGAAGGATCTAAATGCTCTTCCCACAGCAATGCTTATTTTTATGGCTTCTTCAAGAACAAGCGAATAGTTTTGTTTGACACTCTACTAGAAGAGTACTCTGTACTAAACAAAGACATCCAGGAGGAGTCTGGCATGGAACCCCACAATGATGGAGAAGGGGACAGTGAAGAAATAAAAGCTAAAGTTAAAAATAAGAAACAAGGGTGTGAAAATGAGGAGGTGCTTGCTGTACTAGGCCATGAACTGGGGCACTGGAAGTTGGGACACACAGTCAAAAATATCATTATTAGCCAGATGAATTCTTTCTTGTGCTTTTTCTTGTTTGCTGTATTAATTGGTCGAAAGGAATTTTTTGCTGCATTTGGTTTTTATGACAGCCAACCCACTCTAATTGGACTGCTGATCATCTTCCAGTTTATTTTTTCACCTTACAATGAGGTTCTTTCTTTTTGCCTGACAGTCCTAAGTCGCAGATTTGAGTTTCAAGCTGATCCATTTGCCAAGAAACTTGGGAAAGCAAAAGACTTATATTCTGCTTTAATCAAACTGAACAAAGATAACCTGGGATTCCCTGTTTCTGACTGGTTGTTTTCAATGTGGCATTATTCTCATCCTCCACTACTAGAGAGACTTCAAGCTTTGAAAAACACAAAGCAAGACTGAGATGCTCAAAGTCTGCAACTGAAGACATTTCTGATTATTTTTGTCCTGGCAGCATGAACCAACTCTTGATGTTTTTAAACTTTTTTTTTTTTTTAAGAAAAATTATTAAGTACAGAAAAGCCCAGATTTAAATACATTTACTATCTCATTTTAAAAATGATTTTAATAATCCATTTCTTAAAACACTGTATGCAATTTTGAGGCTTAATATTTTAAAGGTATAGTTTTCTTTTATCTTTTACATCTACTTTACCTTCAACTTGTAAAATTATTTGAGAAAACACAGAATATGTTTTATTTACAAACTTATATGGACTCTGCATATAAGGTGTTTGGGGGCATATGCCTGAAAGAGGGCATACCACCTCTGAGTCCTCTCTTTAGGGCAGAAGCAGTGGTTCCAAATCATTATGTTCATACCTAAGTGGAAATTTATTTTTACTTTTCATACTGTTATGATTTAATCTGGCCAATCAGTGTTTTAAATAAGGAAGAAAGATAGTTATTAAAATGAAAATAGAAATATCTCATTTTACCAGATTTCTCTGTTCCCTCTCTTGCTACACACTGATCAGGAGTTTGTATAGTGCTTTGAAATTAGAAATTATGTATAGAATGTTTTAAATTGTTGTTACGATCTCAGTCTTTATCTTTCTTTCCACATGATAGGTTTTTAGGTACAGTCCCATTAAGTAAAATGTGTTATTTTTTAGAACATTAAGTTTTTTCTCATTCATATTCTCTTATTCAATAAATAATGCATTCTTTCAGTTAGTGGAAATTGCCATATTGAACAGGTTTTGCTATTTTAAAAGTTGACAAAATGTGGAAAGAAGAAATATTTTAAGAGACATAAGGGTGAAATATTGATGATTCTCTTAATATTAAGGAGAAATATAGTTTTCTATCTCTTTCAGGGACAGAAGAGTTTCAGTTTTTATTTTTGTAATTTTTATTGACAAGTTATAAGTACGATTTAATCAGGCCTAATTCCACTTTAAAAAACAAAAGTTCTTGCTATGCAGTTAATTGTTAATTTCAAAACAAATGGCATGAAAGATTTATTTTCAAGTTATAAAAGGTGTATGTTTGACTGCTTCAAATCTCTGTCCACGCTGAACAAAAACTTATTTTGTGCCTAGAGCTCTCACTCAATGATAACTTTTACCTTCTTTATGTTTATTCCAAAGTGGGATCGACCATATACCCTTGGTGTCTGACCGTAAGTTTTTTGCTCAGCTGACATTTGGGTAATGTTTTTACATGGAAATATAATAAAAATAAATATATAGTTTAAAAAAAAAAAGAAGTATTTGCTCAAGCACCTAGGCAATAAAAAAGATGTAAAATCATCCAAATTGGAAAGGAAGATGTAAAAAATTTCACTGTTTGCAGATGATATGATCCAATATCTCAAAAGTCCTGAGAAATCTACATCAAAGATTCTAGAGCTTGTAAATGAGTTCAGTAAAGTGGCAGGCTATAAGATTAATGTGCAAACATCAGTAGTATTTCTGTACACCAGTAATGAGCAATCTGAGGAGGAAATCAAGAAAAAAAATCCCATTTACAATAGCAACTAAAGAAGCAAATACCTAGGAGTAAATTTAACTAAAGATGTAAATGGCTTGTATGCAGAAAATTACAAAATTCTGTTAAAGGAAATCAAAGAAGACCTAAATAAATGTAAGAATATTCACTGTTCATGGATAGAAAGACTAAATATCATTAAGATTTCTATTGCACCCAAACAGATCTACAGATTTAATGCAATATCAATGAAAATCTCCACAGTATTTTTTACTGAATTGGAAAAGCTAACCATGAAATTTATTTGGAAGGGCTAGAGGCGCCAAATAGCCAAACACATATTGAAAAAAAGTGAAATCAGAGGATTCACACTACATGACATTAAAACATACTACGAATATACGGTGGTCAAAACTGCATGGTATTGGCACAAAGCTAGACATACTGACCAATAGAACCAAATTGAGAGTTCTGATATAGATCCTCACACATACAAATTGATATTTGTCAAGGCCACCAAGCCCAATCAACTGGGAGAAAATGGCCTCTTCAACTATTGGTGCTTGGACTACTGGATATCCATATCCAAAAGGATGAGAGAGGAACACCATCTCATACCTTATACAAAATCTATCTCAAGATAGATCAAAGATCTAAATATGAGAGCCAATAACATAAAGATCTTGGAAGGTAATGGTAATGTAGGGAATCTTCTACAGGGACCTAATACCAATATATATAAAGAAATCCTACACCTCAAAAATAAAAATACAAACAATCCATTTTTAAAATGGACAGGTGATTTGAATAGACACTTCTCCAAACAAGAAACACAAGTGGCTATAAAGCACATGAAAAGATGCTCAACAACACTAGTAACTAGGGAAGTGAAAATCAAAACTGCCATGAGATATCATCTTACACCCATTAGACAGCAGCCATAAAAATACAGAGGACTACAAGTGTTGGAGAGAATGTGGAATAATATGAACACTCATCCATTGCTGGTGGGAATGTAGAATGTTGTAACCATTGTGGAGGACAGTTTGTTGGTTCCTCAGAAAGCTAACTATAGAACTGCCATATGATTGAGCAATTCCACTGCTGGGTATATACCTAGAAGAACTGAAAGCAAGGACATGAACGGATATATGCACACCAATGTTTATATCAATATTATTCACTATTGCTGAAAGTTGGAATCAACTCAAATGCCCATCAACAGATGAATAGATAAACAAATTGTGGTATATACATGCAATGGAATATTACTCAGCTGTAAGAAGGAATGCAGTATTAACACAGGATAATGTGGATGAATCTTGAAGACCTTCTGTTGAGTGAAGCAAGTCAGGAACTGATGGACAAACATTACATGACCTCACTGATATGAATTAAGTAAATTGAGCAGACTCACAGAGCCAGTGTCTGGAAGATGTTCACAGGAGATAGAAAGACAGAAGGTTGTGAGCCAAAGCCCATACAGACAAAATCTGTGATAAGGTGGAAGTGTGTAGTTGTACAGTGGAGGTGCAAGCAGTGGTGCATTGATACTTTTGGGTTGGGCAGTGCTGGTTTGTCAGGGGTGTAGGGTGGGGACGGTGGGTTGGACTGTCCATGAAACTGGGGGAGGGTTGGTGGAGGGAGCAGGTGAACCTTGGGGATTGGTGGGTATGTGGTTGAAACTACAATGTTGGGAATGTTCTTTTGGAAACATGGCAGTGGAGAGTTACTGGTTTAGGGTGTTGGATGTGGGGGGCATTTAGTACAGGGCACTTCTGGGGCAGGCCTCTAGGGAGTAAGTGTTCATCATATCATAATGGGTTGTATCAGTGGGTGGAGACTCATATAATGAGCAGGAAGGTATTGAACTCACATCCTGGGAAGTATGGCTATGTTCACAAATAGAGGGGCTGGAGTCCCTCAAGAGCATAAGCAGTGTTTAATAGAGGAGGACAGAGCTGTATGTCAAGCCCTCAATATTGTTTCAATTAACTATAAATCTTATTCTTCAAGGAATGAAGCCTGGTGTTTTCCATGAGTTCCAAGGGGAGGGGGAGGGAGGAATAGAATAGATAGAACATGGGGCATTTTGGGGGTGATAGAAGTGTTCTAAATGATCTTGCAATGATGGATATAGGCCATGTTAAATTCCACCAAATTTTATAAAAGTGTACAGTCCAAAATGTAAACCATAATGTAAACCATTGACCATGGATAGTAGCTATGTTTCAATATTTGTACCTCAATTGTAAAAACTGTACCATTTACATCTAAAATGTTATTAATAGGGGAAAGGGGAAAAGGGGGAGGATATTGGTTATATGGGAATCTCCAATATTCTATACATGACTTTTCAGTAACCTAAAACTTCTTTGAAGAAAAAATGAAAAATGTAAGACACTGGGGGAATAAATGGAAGAAAATATCACTGTACATACAAGACAAGAGATTTACAGTGATGAAAGATATAATGTCAAAAATTTTTTAAAAATATTTTTCTTATTTTTGTTATTCCAGTTTTTTAATCCTTTAATTTTAAAAATATTTTATATTTTATTTTTTATTTTTAAAACTATTAAAGGTATTATTTCATTTTCTTATTAATTGTATTTGCTATTTTGTTGGCTTCATTTTTGAAGATGTTTTATATCACAGAAGGGTTACAACTATGACCGGGGAGGATCACTTTTCTGGGGTATCAGTGATGTGGGATACAAGGGAGGAAGTTCACCTGGGCATACATAGAAGGCATATAAATGTGTTCATATGTTCATGGGGCATTTTCATGATGGATGTAGTTTCACTCAATAACCAAAAGAATATCCTATTCCCATCCTGGGGAGCTCTGCCACATTCTCTAAGCAAGAATCCCCTGAGTACAGGGACAATGACTAGTGGAGGATGGTCCATTGATGGACCCTTAATATTGATGACTGTGCTTATGAACCTTTATTCTTGAAATTGAAGCTTAGCCTAGTATTATAGGGTGCCTAAGAGTTACCTCCTGAGAGCCTCCTTGTTGCTCAAATGTGGCCTCTTTCTAATCTGAACTCAGGATATAAATGCATTTCTTTCCCCCCAGCATGGGACCTGACTCCCAGGGATGAAACTCCCTGGTACCAAGGGATTGCCACTAAGCAACACCTAGCAATGCAACTGGAAAAAGACCTTGACCAAAAAGGGGGAAAGGTAAAGACAAATGAGTTTATATGGCTAAGAGACTTCAAAGTGAGTTGGGAGGTCATGCCAGAGGTTATGCTTACGATCATCTCAGCAGGATCTCATTGACTGTCAAAGTAAATACTTCCTCAAATAGTGGGGTTTGTGAGGGCTCTGGAGACATCCAGACACTATAGTCAGGACAGCTAGCTCAGGAGTTTGGTGCCCTGCCAGTGGGCCCTACTTGGGAATTAATGCTCCCCAGTGTGACAGAGTTGAACTCAGTTGTGGCTTTCTTACACATCGCTCTTCTGGCCCTCCTATTTGAACCTATAATTAGTTCTAGAGTTGATAAGTGTATGTCCAAGATAATAAAATCTTTGGACTGTCCATGTGCCAGATGGGCCCTGAATCTCAATGGAGGTGCAACACCTACTCTCCACTTCACTGGACTCACCCAGGACAACTAACAAGGAGATGATGATGTATAATGACCATCCCAAGGAGCCAAGAGAGTCTACAACTACAAGCAAGAGAGTTCCATCCATCTGCCCTTTGGGATCAAAGGCCCCTCTCAATTAGAGGTGATGTGGGCATCACCATCCCAGAATCCTCAGGATTGGGGAATGAACAATGAATTAGAGTAGACTTACTGGTATTCTACTATAGACTTATTGTGATTCTAGCAATGGAAGGACTTATATCATTGATGTGGAGGCATGGCCACTGGAGGCTCTGAGGGCAGGGAGAGGGAAATATATGTGTAATTTGGGGGCATTTCCAGGACTTGGGAATTGTTCTGAATGACATTACAATGACAGATAGAGGCCATTGTAATATCTTGCCATAAACTAAAAATTGTATGGGAGAGAGTGTAAACTACAATGTAAACTCTAGTCCATGCTTAGTGGCAATGATTCAAAATGTTTTCATCAATTGTAATGAATGTACCATACTAATGAAGTATTCTGGATTTGTTATATATAAAATTTTGCACTTAAAATTTGTTTTATTTTAAATTCCACATACTTCTCAATTTTAAATGTTTTTCACTACTTTAATGTTCCAGGAATTATTGCACATTAAAACTTAATAAAAACATGTAGGGAAGCAGATGTGACTCAAGCCCTTGGGTGCCCACCTACCACATGGGAGGTCCCAGGTTCAGTTCCCAGTGCCTCCTAAAGAAGACAAGCAAGACAACAAGCTGACATGATGGTCTGGTGTGGTGAGCTGACAACAAAACAAGATGATGATGCAACAGGGAAACACAATGAGAGACACAACAAGCAGGGAGCAGAACTGGCTCAAGCAATTGGGTGCCTCCTTCCCACATGGGAGGCCCCCAGTTTGGTTCCCAGTGCTTGCTTATAAAAATGAAGATGAGCAGACAGTGAGTGCAAAACAACAAGGTGTGTGTGGGGGGGCGAGAAATAAATAAATAACGCAAGATGGCGTTAGTGTAGGAGGGCGCACACTGCAAGCTCCCAGAGCAAGGCGGATTGGGGACGGGGTCCTGCCCGGGGGTCTGTGCTGTGCACGCGTGGAGTGAGAAGCTTGGGACATCTATCTGCGCGGATCGGCTGCGTGGACCCAACGGCAGAGATTCCTGAGTTTTGAGGCTGCCGGTGGAGGTTGGCACAGACGGCTGAGCCCCGCGGTTAGGAAAAAATATATAAAACGGCCATATGGAGCCGCGGGCGGGGCGCAAAAGTTTTATTTCCTGGGGAGCTGGCTGCCTGGCGCCCCTTGGACCTTGTGTGAACAGAGCAAACGAGCTAGTCAGCACCCGGTGAACCGGAGGGGGGATTTTGGTCGGGGAACGCAGCTGATTTCCCTAGCCACCCAGGGATAAGCCCCGGGCCACTGCGGAGCCAGGAGGAAGGGACACTTCCCAAAAAAGGGAGGGTTCTGTTGGAAGACAGGGAAGGGTATTTTATATTTTTAGACATCGATCTGGCTGCCTGCACCGCCCCATAGCTTTGGGGAGCAGATAAGCCGACGTGAAGCAGCATTAGGCTGAGAGCAGATGCGAATCTGCACTCAAACTGATTTACTGAGCAGCCCTGTGACGCTGGAGCTCGGAGCCAGAAGGGGCGGAATTCGCCATCTTTAGCACTCCTCACTGACTAACATCAGAGTTTCAGCTAACCTGGGGAGTCCGGAAAGTGGGACTTGCTTGATTAATTTCCACGGGCCCAGCTAGGGTCCCTTCCGTAAGGGGGTTGGTCTAGAAGAGGAATTATTTTGGGTCCTGCATTTGGCTTTAAAAAAAAAAAAAAAAAAGTGAGGTCACCTCAACAAATGAAAAATAAATTCTTTTTAATTTAGTTTAATAGCTAAAAGCTGCTTCAGGACCTGCATATAGAACCCTGTGGGGAAATTCATTGATAAACACAAGTAGGCAGGAAGGATCCACGTGGACCCTAGGGGAATCATTGACCCCCCTTAGCTCTGTTTGACTGCTTGCCTGTGTGGATCTTTGGTTTCTCTCTGTTACTTT
>JAKSZT010053975.1:1173744-1211401 GCA_026826555.1 Tolypeutes matacus
TTTTTGGGTAGGGAGGGGATGAGCAGTTGAAATACAGGGGCTTCTTTGGGAGTTGGAGGTTGTCCTGAGTACTGTTGTGGCAATGGATGTAGGCCATTTTAAATCAGCACACACCACTCAGAACTGAGTGGGAGAGAGTGTGGTCTACAGTGTGAACTGTGGTCTATGGTTGGTGGCAAGACTCCAGGATGTGTAAGTTCATTGAGGTTGGTGGGCCACACTATGGGAGATGTTTGTGTTGGATGTGGTGGGAGGTGTGGGAGGTGGGCAGCATGGGATTCCCAGTGGGTTCCGTGTAATATTTTGGGTAATCTAAGCACCTCTTAAAATATATGTATATATATATAAAAAAATAAATAAATAAATAAAAATAAATTAAAAAAAAATAAAATGGATAAAGTAAATAAATAACTCTTTAAAAAAAACACTGAAAAAAGGTCTGTTGAAACAAGTTATGTTTAAATTTTCAACTAAATCCAGAATAAAAAATAATAATGTGTTCTTTTTCTTTCAAAAAAAAAACAATAAACAGGAGCACCCATGTTCCCTTTCTCCTTGGGCTTTTTTTTTTTTTTTTAATTGTGGGTAAAAATGAAAATTTTCACAATACATACCAATATTTGTAAAATGATATATAAATATACATGCATATATGCGTATTTGCTTACATAAATGTTACTTTATATATATATATATATATATTTTTAATGTGCTTAGATTACCTAGATATTACACAGAAATTACAGGGATTCCCATGTTCCCCACCTCCCACACTCTCCGTGGACTTTAATGTGGCTCACCTGGCACAAGTCTGTTCCCAACTTACCCAACTGGAAGATGCCAACTTTTTGTATATTTGAGTCACAATTGTATATGCTTTCCCACTCTCTCTGAATCTATCAGAATTTTACATGAAAACAATCCTGAATCAGTGAAAGATACTGTAGACTGCTTTGATTGGAAACTTGCATAAATCTTGCTAAAGTATTCAGTGAGAATAAATTCCATTGGAACAGTGAAGAAAATGAAGTGTTTTGTGTTCCCTATCTAAGAACAATCTTCTCAGAGAACGCATGACAAAGCCCCTCATCATGAACAGAAAGTCTTTTAGTCATTGAGGGAATATCTAGGAATAAATCCAACCAAGGATTAAAGGACTTGTACACAGAAAAATGCAAAACATTGCTAAAATTCAAAGACCTAAATAAATGGAAGGATATTTTTTGTTCATGCACTGGAAGACAAAATATTGTTAAGTTGTCAATCTTACCCAGAGCAATTTATAGAATAACATAATCCCAATCAACACCAACAACCTTCTTTTAAAAAATGGAAAAGCCAATCAAAAATTTACATGGAAGGGTATGAGTTCCCAAATAGGCAAAGTCATCTTGAAATAGAACAATGCAGTTGGAGGAGTCATATTTCCCAATTTTAAAATGTACTAGAAATTCACTGTAATTAAAACATCATTGGCACTCTTTGCCTAGAGAAGCCCACACCAAATCTTGTGTGTATTTCCATCTTTCTCTCCCATTTCTAGGCAAGCTTTGTTCTTTCCCTCATTTCCCAATACATTCTTTGAAATTAATTTAAAGAATTAATTTAAAGAATTTAAGAACTGGTGTGTTCTTAAATTCATTTATGCATGGGAAACAGATGTGGCTCAAGTGATTGGGCTCCCATCTACGATATAGGAGGCCCAGGGTTTGATTTCTTGGGCCTCCTGGTGAAAGGCAAGCTGGCCCACATAGTGAGCTGGCCAAAGTGGAGAGGTGGCCCACATGGAGTGTTGGCCCACACAGGAGTGCTGGCCTGCATGGAGTGCTGGCCTACATGGAGAACTGGCCCAACAAGATGATGCAACAAAAACACACAGAAAAGAGACAATAAGAGATGCAGCAGACCAGGGAGATGAGGTTGCACAAGAAATTGAAAAACTCTCTCCCACTCTGGAAGATCCCAGGATTGGTTCCCAGTGCCACATAAAGAGAAGAGAAGCAGACACAGAAGAACACACAGAGAGCAGATAGTGAGCACAAAACAATGAAGGGGGAGAAATAAATAAATAAATCTTAAAAAAAATTATTTATGCAACATAGCCAAGAACCTAGAAGATTCCAACACTTCCCCATCTTCATGTGATGAACCATTGCCTGGAGAAAAATAAGTGAGTGGTTCTCCCCAACCCCCACTGAAGACTGCTGTTTAAGTTAAAGGAATTGCCAGCTGAGTGCACTTATCCCAAGTGAAGCAAGCTGTCCAAAGAAGTGCCAACTCACCAGAAGCACCTGATGGGACATACAAGTGCCCATCATTGGATGATCTGAAATATCTCTTCAAGAGACAAAGCTATGTATCATCTGGGTCAAAGCCAGCTGTTCCCTCTAACTCTAGCCCAAACACCTATTGCTAGGGAGAAGGCAAGCCAGACACCCCTTAAGAAATCTTTTCTGTTTTCATTTTCTGTAATTTCTCCCTATATGATAACTTAAAGGGAAATGCCTCTTCTTATCCCCCTCTTAACTGTCTTAAAAATAACCATCACCATGGAAAACTGAGATTGGCAATTTACACCAAACCCTGTTATCTACTACAATCTCTCCCTAGAGCTAATTAACAGCATAGAAGAAACTAGCCATGCCTTAGAAGTCCTAAGAGAGCAAACTCTTGCTGCTGTGGTACTGCAAAAATCACAGAGTCCTAAACATGTTAACAGCAGTATGGGGTGGGGGTGGGGGGAAGGACATGCTTCTTTCTCAAAACAAAATGCTGTTTATATATAAATTGTTCTGGAATAGTCCTAGACAGCATTCAAAACCTGCAAGATGGGGGCAGATATAGCTCAAATGATTGGGTGTCCATCTCCCATATGGAGGGACATGGGTTCAATCCCTGGGACCTCCCAGTAAAATAAAAATATAGAAGGTGCCCATGCCACTAGGTCCCATTAGTGGGCATGCCATCAGGCCCCATATGTGGGCAAGCCACCAGACCCTGCAAGCAGGCATGCCATCAGGCCCCACACACAAGCATGCCATCAGGCCCTATGAGCATGTGAGCCCCCAGGCCCCATGTGTGGGCATGCCATCAGTCCCCATGAATGGGTAAGCCCCCAGGTCCCATGCATGGGTACACCACCAGTCCCCACATGTGGGTGTGCCAGGCCCCACCAATCCACACAGGAGGATGATAATGTAACAGGAGTGTGACACAAGGGAGAGCCAAGATGAGATGTACCCAAAAACCAGGAACTGAAGTGGTGCAGGTGGCAGAACATCTCTCTCTTGCATCAGAGTTTCCTAGGATCTAATCCCAGTGAAGACAGGAGGAGAAGGATGAGGAGAGAGGTCAGGAAACAGACACAGAGAATTGCCCAGTGAATGGACACAAAACAGCAAAAATGGGGAGGGGGTTAAAATGGATAAAAGTAAGTAAATAAATAAATCTTAAAAAAAGAAAAAAAAAACAACAGCAAGATGAAGCCCACCAACTTCAGGAGGATGCAATCTCTGAAGGCACCTGGCCTTTCTTACTCTGTGGTCCACTATGTCATAGCTGGCCCCCTTTTGGGGCCCAATTACCACCATCTATTTTATCCTTTTAGTGGGGCCATGTATCTTCAAAATTCTAAGTTTATTTCTTCCAGAATCAACACCTTCCAAAACAAGATATTATTCACATGGGGATTTCAGTCAGTTCCAACCACAGTGTCAGATCCGTCTTCCCTCAACCTTAATGGAATAGCCAGAGAGCTTTAGACTCTGCCAGGAAGGGACTACTGCCCTAACAAACAGGAAGTAACTACAGAAGAATGATCATCACCCCTCAGCACCCTCTTAAGAATAAGAGCACAAACTCTCTGAGAAGGAAGTTGAGGCAGGATATTCAAGGAAACAAGGAGAATAAGGCACAACATGGCTGACAGACAAAAGGGCAGACAGACAACATGGCTGACAGACAACATGGCAGACAGACAACATGGCTGCAAGACCTCACTGAGACCTTGAGTTTAACCTTGAGGTATCAGTTTCACTTTCTGGGACCTCCTCTTGGCCCTGGATATTCCAAATAGGCCTCACCATTGTCCCCCACCATTGGTGGGGTAGCCAATAACAGCTGGGGCCCATCCCCTTATCTTTAGCAAGGGAGAGGGATAATGATCTACTAGAAGGAAAATTCTAAGATCTGGAAAGAGCTTTTGGAACTTAAAACACAACTCTGAAAATAAATAATTCAATAGGATTGTTGAACTATAGAGTTTAAGAAATATCCGCAAAAGCATCATAAAAAAGAGAGGATGAATACACAATAAAAATATAAAAATTAGAGGAAAATATAAGAAAATGGGGAAATATATAGGATACTGGTTGAGAAGTTCCAACATTTAAATAATATTTGTGCTCTAAAGAGAGGACTAAGAATGCAGAGGTAGAGAATTATAAAAGAAATGTGTCAAATAAATAGTACAAGAAATGCCCAGAGCTTAAGGGAGACTTTCCTTAAACTGAAAGGCTTTACAGGAAGAGGAATTAAAAAGACCCACTCCCAGGACAATTATTGTGATATTTCAGAACACCGGGACTAATAATAAAAATAACATAAAATCTCTCTGGAAAAAAATAGGTTGTCTGCAAAGGAATGAACACCAGAAATTCATCATCACCAACATCAGATGCAACAAAATAATGATTCAATACCTTCAATTTGCTGAAGTGAAGAGAAATTTCATGTCTAAATTCTGTTCCTGCCAAATTGTCAATCAACTGTGAGGACAAATAAGAACTCAGAATTTTATCTCCCAGGCACCTTATCTTGCAAAGTTCATTGAAGACATTCTCTAACTAAAAACAGAATGCTGAGAGAAAGGACAAGATTACAATTCTAGAGGCTGTGGGCAAAACCAGAGAAGTAATTAGGAACTCTCAGTAAGGAGGCTTCACTCCAAGTCTAGGGAGACTTCACTTCAGTTGGGAACAGAAAGAAGGATGGTGTCCAGCAGTGAGGCCTTCAGATGGGAAGAAAAGGTGGAAGAAATCGAGGATGTGATAAAAGTAGATAATGTAAGAGAAAAGGAAGGCAATTAGAAACTCCTGGAAAACAAAAGGTTAAAGAGAAATATATATAGCATAGAAAACTGGGAATTTATGTGATAAGATGAATTACAATGTGAGCATCAGCCTCACAGGTAGAAGCTGCAAGATTCTGCTCTATTTTAAGGTACACAGTGCTACAATGATAACTAGGAAAGAAACTACAATAATGATAGTTTTGCCATTTGTTGAAAGTGCAGGAGCACTTGGGAGTCTAAGAAGCTCACTGTTCTCTGTCCAGCTGGTGCTAACAGATAAGGTCAGATGGCACTGGAGGGGGAAGCAGAGGGGCAGCAACTCTTTCCTTTCATTTTAACTCTTTCTATACTGTATTACTCTTAACCATGTGCATATTTTATTATGCAAAATAAAGTAAAAGTAATCAGAAATAATTGTGGGAAGAGTCCCTGTTCCAGTGACATAGATTCTGGATCTACTCAAATAACACAGGATGAAAGTAAACATCCTGACCTCTCCCACTATTCTACTCCTTCAAACAACATGCAAGGGGGTCATGGCATCTGATGCAAAATAATTGTCCTGTCTGGAGTATACCCACCTGTGTGGCTGGGTTCATCCATGGTAGCCAGGGGCATCATGAAGTCCAGCTTTCAACCATGGACCAGCTGCCCATTCTGGAAATAAACTTCCATGAAGGATGCCAGTGTGAGGGACATCAGCCATGATTTTGAGGCAGCCAGTGGGGATCCATCATGTTGCTGCCAGCAGTCAGAGTTCAACAGCCAGTCCCTGCTCAGACAGGTTGCCAGGAGGCAGAATGGAGGCCCAGACCCTTCACCAACATCTCAATGTCCTGCAGAGACCTGTGGGACAAGCAAACACCAGTGGGCAGAGGCTCCCATGGTCTGGTGCCTGGCAAGAAACTCCAGCCATGTTTGGGAATCTGGGTTCTCATCTGGACTCAGCCCTGACTGGCTGTGAGGCCTACACAACATGAGACATTCTGTGTTCCCCTCTTCTCCTATGGCTGTGAGAAGAAATGACTAGACACTGGGCTCTGAGTGGCTGGCAACAGGGAAACACAATAAATATGATTACTGAAAACCTGAAACCCATTAGCAGTTGTACTTCAAATGATCCTAAAAGAGAGCTGCTATAATATTGAAAACTGTAAAGGATTAGCAAGAGCTTTAAAGTGGATTAAATAAATAATGATGCTTTAAAGGAGCACCAGGCAGCATGTAACTAATAATTTACAGAATTAGTACCCATTGAACATTCACTATCTCTCAGACTGGGCTCCAAGACTTTGTTAACCTAGATAATCTCTACAGCAACTGCACATGGCAGGTCCTCCCACTAGCCCCACTTCACAGGTGGGAAAGCAGAGGCATAGACAGATCAGGTGAACCTGCTGAGGATCACACATCAAGGTTGGGCTGGGCTAAGTGAACAAGATGGGAAGCCAGGAGAGATGCTGATGTCATAACATTAAAAGGAAAAGGAGGAACAGACACAACAGGGTCACAGGTAGATTGGGATAGGGGTCTAAGCAATGGCTTGGATCTCAGCCCAGCATCAGCCAGCCACTTAGGCCACCAGCACCATTCTTATTGTTCCATCAGCTTCTTGCTAAGGACAGGCCTCCAGTACAGGGCCAGGAAGATGAGAAGCATGGCCTGCTGGTGCCTGACTCATTTCTATCTTGAAGGACCTTCACCTCCCCTAGAAAGTCTGGCCTCAGGGCTGTGTGCTCTGGGCTGAGAAGGACCAGGAGCCCTTCTGTGCCTGGCAATCATGCACCAATGGATGGCATTGTTGTGGGCATACTGGCTACCAATTACATAATTCCAGCATCCACCAGGGTGAGCCTTCCCAGTGTCCTGCATTGGCCTTTCATGTCACAACTCACTGAACCAATGTTCTTAGGACTGCTGTGGTGAGGACACCCAAATTTTCTTCCAGAGACACTGAGAATTGCTCAGCTTTCTCTCCAGGGAACTAGAAAAGCTCTGGTCTCACTGGGCTGTGACTCCTTATGAATGTGGGGCCTCCACACTGTATGCGACCCCTGTGCCTCTGTGGTTGTAGCTTCATCATGTCCTCACCTGCTGGAAGCTATCAGGTACACTTCATGGAACCTCCCAATCAGCCCCAACTGAGCTTCATAGGCTGGATTCATTCCAAATCTTGGTGTAGTTGCCCCATCTTACATTCAGGCCTCAGTTCAAGAGCAACCCCCTCAGAGAGGCCTCCCAGGTCCACCTGACTGAGCTGGCAACACCTTTCCCATGGGCTTTGTTATCTCTGATGCCTTTGACTGCCTTCACTGTGGTTCTTACAATTATGATCAGGCCTTCAAGTGTCTGTTCACATCATTACTTTTGAGCAAATTTCAATGATTGAGCCCTCCTTTGGACCAGGAATTTTGTGTGGTGTATATGGATCTGTGATGGGCAAAACCAAGGTGGCCCCTCCTTGTGGACCTGTAGTGTAGTGAGGGGAGACAGACAATACCCAGGTAAACTAATAAATGGGGCTCTAATTATAACTCAAAGAAGGAGCAGTGGCAGTGTTAATGAGGGTGAGACACCTGATAGGGCCAATGTCAGTTTCTGAGGAGTGACATTGACCTAGGAACCTCGTGTCAGAAGGTGCCAGGAGAAGGAATAGAATGTGCAAAAATCCTGAGTTGGGAAATAATCTCAGGTGTTCTAGGACAAAAGGACAGCCAGCATGGCCATTGGGAGATGAGTCTGGGCAGCAGGCAGTGCTGGAGCATGGTATATGGGAACCATGGAAGCAGACACCTGTCATGGACCCCTCTGCACTCATAAAAATCTCTCTGGATGCTTGGTAAAGAACACATTCAAGGGGCAGGAGAGAGTGGGTTGAGTGTCGGTAAGGTAGACAGTGTGTTAGCTTTGTGGATGTGGGGAGTGGTAAGAGAAAGTTCTGGCTGGAATTGAGGAACATTTTGAAGGTAAATTCAACATCAATTATGCATGGATTGTATTATAGGGTGAAATTGAGGGGAAAGAGGCCCCACATCCCTCATTAGAAGTCTTTTCAGCAAGATGTACTTTGGAATTCTGAATTTTAAGATTTTAGGAAGGTATACAAGGCATATACCATGTAACCAGTGTCATCTGGATCAGCATTCTGTAGTCAACCATGCACTTATTTATGTGGCAAATTGCATTCTTAAGTGAGTAAACAAAGGCATCAATTACTTTACAGCAACACAGGTAAGGTTTGCTGTCAAATGATGGCAGGGGCCTCATATGCTAGACACTTCCACCTGCTTTCAGGGTGGCTGAAGGCTCCCTCTTTCTCCCACATTCTTCCCCAGGCCCACCTCCAGGAACCAGCAGGTGACCTGGTGCTGCTCCTGCTGTCCCAGCATGTGCACACACACACCAGCACCACATCTTTGTGGCCAGCAGGTACAGGAAGAAACAGCTCTCCAGCAAGGCCTCCACCAAAGGCTCCACCTAGGCAAGGTCATCCTGCAGGTTCTGGCACAGCCTTTCCATAAGGGCCACCAACTCCACAGATGACAGACAGGTGACCCCACTCTTCCACAGCAGCACCAGGAAGCTCTGAATTGCCTCTAATGTTGGGGGTCTACTCTGTCAGCAGAGACTAGTCCTGGCAATACCAGCCTCTGTCGACGTGCAATGCACATGGCATACCTGCACCCTCCCTATCCTCAGACCACCTGATAGGAAGCCACCAGAGGAAAGATGGGGGTGGCAGATGCCTCAAGAATTCCCTGCCAATCCCCCAAAGAACCTAGACCTTGAGGAACTCTGATCAAGCACCACTTATGTGCCTGGGGTCACACTTCACAACTCATCTCTGCCCCCGAATTTCTCCTCTGTCCCCTTGGCAACACTGGCCCAGGTGGCTTAGGGGCCCATCCCCAGAACCCCATCCACACAACCCTACCCACCCTGTCTCCCAGCACTTTGTGTCCCCCACACTCATTCTAAAATTTATAGTTGGGTTTTGGTCTGACTCCTTCTCTGGGTTCTCAGCTGGAAGGGGGCCACTATCTGCCTCACCGCCATTTCCCCAGCATCTGCCAAGCAGATGTCACATGCCTTTCCAAGCAGTCAGGATGCACCCCAGCCAGGGCTGGCAGATGCCATTTCTATTTCAGCAAAGAACTGACTAAAGCAGCAGGATTAGCATGGCTTTTGAGTATTGATTTTCTTTTTTTCTTTTTCGTTTTGTTTTGTTTTTTAAAGAGATACTTAGATTACATAAATGTTAAACAAAAAATATGGGGATTCCCATATACCCCACTTCCCACAACCTCCCACATAAACATCCTTCATTAGTGTGGTACATTAATTGCAATTGATAAACACATCCTGGGCTTTGCCATTAAGCATGGACCATAGTTCACATTGTAGACCACACTCTGTCCCACACATTTATGCATGTATAATGATATAAAATGGCCTATATCTGTCATTGCAATGTCACTCAAGACAATTCCCAAGTCCCAAAAAATCCCCTGTATTACAATGGCTTTTCCATCTCCCTGTCCCCAGAGCCTCCAGTGGCCACTGGCTCCACATCAATGTTGTAATTTCTTCCATTGCTTGAATCACAGTATGTCTATAGTAGAATACAAGTAACTCCACTCTAGTCCATAGCTCTTCCCCCCATACTGAGGAGTCTGGGATGGTGATGTCCACTCCACCTCCAATTGAGAGGGGGCTTCTATCCCATGGGGAAGATGGATGGGATTATCCTGCCTGAAGTTGCAGACTCTCTCCATTCCCTGGGATGGCTGTTATCCATCATCATCTCCCCACCAGTTGTCCTGGGTGAGTCCAATGAGGTGTAGAGTAGGAGTTGCTGCTCCACTGAGGTTCTGGGCCCAGCTGGCACATGGACAACCCAAACACTCAAGTCTCTGGACTTACACCTACAAACTCCAGCAGCAAGTATAGGTTAGAATAGAAGGGACAGATGAGCCATGTGCAGGAAAGACATAGTTGAGTCTAACTCTGTTACTCTCAGGAGCTCAAATTCCAAAGTAGGGCCCACTGGCAAAGCACCAAACTCTGGAGCTGTCTGCCCTGACATAGGATCTGGGTGTCTCCAGAGTCCTCAGGAGCCCCACTATTTGGGATGATAGCCACTTTGGAATTCTATGAGATCCTACTGATACGTTTGTAAGCATTACTTCTGGGATGAACTCCCAACTCATTTTGAAGTTTCTTAGTCATATAAACTCATTTGTCTTTACCTTTCCCCCCTTCAATTCAAGGTCTTTTTCCAGTTGCATTGCCAGTTGGTGCTTGGTAGCAATCACTCAGTGCCAGGGAGGCTCATCCCTGAAAGGCATGTCCCATGCCGGAAGGAAGGTAATGCATTCATATGCTGAGTTTGGCTTAGAGAGAGCCCACATTTGAGCAACAAAGAGGCTTTCAGGAGGCAACCCTTCAGCACCCCATAACAATAGGCCAATATTCAATTTCATTTTTTAATTTTTTTATTGTGGGTAAAAATAAAAATTTTCACAATACATGCCAATATTTGTAAAATGATATAAAAATATATATGCATATATGTGCATTTGATTATATAAATGTTATATATATATATATATATATATATATTTTTTTTTTTTTTTTTTAAGGTGTTTAGATTACCTAGATAGTAAACAGAAATTACAGGGATTCCCATGTTCCCCACCTCCCACACCTCCCACACTGGGAGAAACTGAAAGATTCAATTTCAAGAACAAAGACTTATAAGGCTAGTCATCAGTATAAAGGGCCCATCAGTGGATCATCCTCCTTTGCCAGTCCCTGCCCCTGCACTTGGGGGTCTGTTGCTGCACCCTTAGAGAATGTGGCAGAGCTCTCCAGGATGGGTATTCAGTATTCTCTCATTTATTGAATGATTCTCCACCCACTGTGACAATGCCTGCTGAACATTTGAACATTTTTATATACCTTATGTTTATGCTTAGGTGAACTTCCTCCCATGCATCCCCCATCCCTGACAGCCCACACCAATGATCCTCCCCCACCCCAGTTGTAACCCTTCTGTGATCCAAAGCTTTTTCAAAGATGAAACCATTACAATAGCTGAATACAATTAATAGGAAAATGAAATAATAATGGTAAGTTTAAATGTAAGAGATAAAATACATAAAAATTTAAAAAACTAAAAATTAAATTAAATTAAAAGATTGGGATATAATAAAAATGAAAAATATAATTTTTTTTTAACCTTTTGCCTTTCATCACTGCAATATCTGGTGTCCAGTCTGTACCGTGGCACCTTCCCACTCTCATTCCCATGTCTCACTATTTTTCATTTTGTTTTCAAAGAAGTTTTAGGTTACAGCAAAGTCACACACAGAAGTTATAACTGATATGCTAATAGTGAAACATAGCTACTAAACATTGTCAATGGCTTACACTATGGTGTACATTTTAGACTGCACAGTTTTTATAAATTTTGGTGATATTTACCATGTCCTGTGTCCATCACTGTATGGTAATGAAGAACATTTCCACTAACCAGTAAGTACCCCATGTTTGACCTATTCTATTCCTCCCACCCCATCCCCCCTGAAGCCCATGATGGCCCTTTGGCTTGACTTGTTGGATGATGAGATTCTTAGTTACATGCAACAAGAGGTCTTGATTCACTGGTTTGTTCTCCCCTATTAGGAACCACCCTTGCTCTTGAGAGACTCCTGCCTGTCTATTTCTGAACAAATCAGTCTTCCCAAAGATGGGAGTCCAACTCATTCCCGCTCATTATGTGGGTCTCCACCCACTGATACAACATATTATGACAGAATGAACACTCACACACTCCCTATAAGCCTGCTCTAGGTGCACCCTGTCCCAAATACCCACCCAACCAACACTCTAAACCATTGACCCTTCCTTGTCATTTTGCCATAAGAGCATTCCCAGCTTTGTACTTTCAACCTGATACCCACAAATTCCCACAGTTCCCCTGATCCCTCTCCCAACCCTCCCCCAGTATCCTGGACCTTCTGACCCACATTTCCCAATCTACCCACCTGTCAATGCTGCACCACCGAATGCAATAATATCACTACCCTCTTGTCCTATCCCATCAATATGCAACTAGACTCTATCACTTTACCATAGATTACATCCATATGGGTGATGGCTCACAAACTTCTCTTCTCTTTCTATTTCTTGTAAACCTATCTTACAGAAAATAGCTCCTGAGACTACTCAATTTCCTTAATTCATATCAGTGAGGTCATGTACTGTTCATCCTTCAATGCCTGGCTTGCTTTACTCAACATAAGGTCTTTAAGATTCATCCATGTTATCCCGTGTGTTAGCACTTTATTCCTTCTTACAGATGAGTAATATTACATTGTATGTATGTACCACATTTTGTTTATCTATTCATCTGTTTATGGGAACCTGGGTTGATTCCAACTTTTGGCAATAATTGAACAATGCCGCTATGAACATTGGTGTGCATATATCTGTTCGTGTCTTTGCTTTCAATTCTTCAGGGTATATACCCAGTAGTGGAATTGCTGGATCATATGGAAGTTCTATAGTTAGTTTTTTGAGGAACTACCAAACTGTCCTCTATAGTGGCTGGACCATTCTACAATCCCAGCAGCAGTGGGTGAGTGTTCCCATTCCTCCACATCCTCTCCAACACTTATATTCTACTGTTTTTTTAATAGCCACTATTCTAATGGATGTAAGATGGTATCTCATTGTAGTTTTGACTTGCATTTCCCTAATAGCTGGCATTGTGAAGCATCTTTTCATGTGTGTTTTAGCCATTTGTATTTCTTCCTTGGAGAAGTGGCTTTTCAGGTCACTAGCCCATTTTTTTCAATGGGTTGTTTGTCTTTTTATTTTCGAGGTGTAGGATTTTTTTTATACATGCAGGATTTTAGGCTCCTATCAGATATATGGTTGCCAAATATTTTCTCACTTGGGGTAGGCTGTCTTTACTTTCTTGATAATGTCCTCTGAGGTACAGAAGTTTTTAATTTTGAGGAGATCCCATTTATCTATTTTTTCTCTTGCTGCTCGTGCTTTGGCTGTGAAGTTCATGAAACCATTTCCTATTACAAGGTCCTGTAGATGCTTCCCTACATTATCTTCCCAGGTCTTTATGGACCAGGCTCTTATATTTAGATCGTTCATCCATCTTCAGTTGATTTTTGTATAAGGTGTGAGATGGTGTTCCTCTCTCATTCTTTTGGATATGAGTATCCAGTTCTCCAAGCACCATTTGTTGAAGAGGCCATTCTCTCCCAACTGAGTGTGCTTGGTGGCCTTGTCAAATATCAGGTAACTGTATATGTGAGGAACTATATCAGAACTCTCAATTCAGTTCCATTGGTCAGTAGGTCTATCCTTGTGCTGATACCATGCAGTTTTGACCACTATAGCTTTGTAGTATGTCTTAAAATCAGGTAGTGTGATACCTCCAAATTAACTTTTCTTTTTCAATATTTCTTTGGGAATTTGGGGCCTCTTACCCTTCCAAATAAATTTTGGAGTTAGTTTTTCCAATTCATTAAAAAATACAGTGTTGATTTTTATTGGGATTGCATTAAATCTGTAGATTAGTTTGGGTAGGATAGACATCTTGATGATGTTTAGTCTTCCTATCCATTAACAGGGAATATTCTTCCATTTATTTAAGTCTTCTTTGATTTCCTTTAAAAGTGTTGTGTAGTTTTCTTCATATAATTTCTTTACATCTTTAGTTAAATTTATTCCTATTTATTTGATTCTTTTAGTTATTACTGTAAATGGCATTTTTTTTCTTGATTTCCTCCTCAGATTGCTCGTTATTGGTGTACAGAAATGCTACTGATTTTTGAGCATTGATGATATAGCCTGAGACTTTACTGAACCCCTTTACATGTTCTAGAAGCTTTGTTGCAGATTTTTCAGGGCTTTCTATGTATCGGATCATGTTGTCTGCAAATAATGAAATTTTTACTTCTTCCTTTCCAATTTGGATGCCTTTTATATCTTTTTCTTCCCTCAGTGCTCAAACAAGTACTTCAAAAACAGTGTTACATAGGAGCGGTGATAGTGGGCATCTTTGTCTTGTTCCCAATCTTAGAGGAAAAGCTTTTAGGATTTCACCTTTGAACATGATGTTAGCTCTGGGTTTTTCATATATACACTCTATCATGTTCAGAAAGTTTCCTTCTATTCCTATCTTTTGCAGTGTTTTTATCAGGAAAGAGTCCTGTATTTTGTTGAATGGTTTTTCTGCATCTATAGAGATGATTGTGTTATTTTTTCCTTTCAATCTGTTTATGTGGTGTATTACATTGATTGTTTTTCTTATGTTGAAACATCCTTGCATACCCAGTATGAAACCCATTTGGTTATGGTGTATTATTTGTATGATATGTTGTTGAATGTGATTAGCAAGTATTTTGTTGAGGGTTTTAGCATCTAGGTTCATTCGAGAGATTGATCTGTAGTTTTCCTTTCTTGTGGCATCTTTGTTTGGCTTTGGTTTTAGTGTAATGTTGGCATCATAGAATGAGTTAGGCAATGTTCCTTCTACTTCTACTTTTTGGAAGAGTTTAAGCAGGATTGGTGTTAGCTCTTTCCAGGATATTTGGTAGAATTTACCTACCATCTGAAGCCATCTGGTCCTGGGCTCTTCTTAGGAGGGAGGCTTTTGATGACCGAGTCTACTTGTAATTGGACTATTGAGTTCATCAATTTCTTCTTTCATCAATGTAGACTGCTTGTGAGTTTCTAGGAATTTGTCCATTTCCTCTAACTTATCATTCTTCTTGGCATATAATTTTTCAAAGTATCCTCTTATGATATTCTTTATTTCAATAGGGTCAGTGGTGATATCCCCTTCCTCATTTCTTATTTTGTGTATTTGCATCTGCTCTCTCTTTTTCTTTGTTAGTCTGGCTAAGGGTTTGTCAATTTTATTGATCTTCTTGAAGAACCAGCTTTTGGTTTTGTTTCTTTTTTTCTAGTGCTTTCTTATTTTCTATTTCATTTAGTTCTACTCTAATCTTTGTTATTTCCTTCTTTCTACTAACTTGGGGTTAGTTTGTTTTTGTTTTCCTAATTCCTCCAGGTGTGCGGTGAGGTCTTCAATTTTAGCTCTTTCTTCTTTTTTGATATATGGATATATGGCTATGAATTTCCCCTCAGTACAGCTTTGGTTGTATCTCATAGGTTTTGATATGTGTGTTGTCATTTTCATTCATTTTAAGGTAGTTACCTATTTCTTTTGAGAGTTCTTCCTTGACCCACTGTTTGTCTAAGAGTGTGTTGTTTACCTTCCATATCTTTGTGCCTTATCTGGTTCTCAGGCCCTTAGTGATTTCCAGTTTCATTCCATTGTGGTCTTAGTGGTCTTAGAAATTAATTTGTATAATCTCAATCTTTCTGAATTCATTGATGACCTGCATACCTAGGAATACTGCATGCCCACAGAGAAATGGAAACCCTTGTAATTCTGTCACTTCAGTGTGTGAAAACTCCTCCATAAGGGCACAAAACTGCCTGCTGAAAGATCACAGAAACATGGTTGGGCTCAGGATTTCCTGTACCACTATGTGGAACAACTCAAAACGATGCATTCAGAAGGCATTGAAGAGCACATTTAAACCTGACAACCTGGGTTCAAATCCCAGCTCCCCAACCTATTATCCACGTGACCTTGATTGACTTACAGTTTCTGTGCAATTCCCTCATCCATAAAGTGACAACAGTAGAGTATGCACACCCTAAATGTTGGCTGCTGTTATTTTTATTGTTGTTCAGAAAATCTTGTCCATTCCAGGGCCCATCCCCTTCTCACAATGTCCTTATATGATAGTATATATGATAGCGTGGCAGTTTGATATTGTTTAAGAATTCCAAAAATATATATTGTATTATGTTTGTAAACTTGTCTTTCTCCCTGGGCATATTAGATTATATTGGATTCAGAGGCTTCACTTTTACTTGATTAAATTATTATTAGGGCTCTGATCGGGCCATCCCCTTGATGGGTGGGAACTCACTGAGAAAATGACAAGGCACAGGAGTTAGTTGGAGTTTTGATCCTAGGCCTGGAAAGTAAACACACAGAGAAGCAGATACATGAGGAAGGAGGGAAGGTTTCATTAGACTAGGCAGAGATCCCAGGAAGAAAGATGAGACATTCACCTGATTGTTAAAGCTGGCCTTGTGGAGGATTCAGAGCACCTGAGCCCAGAGAGAAATGAGCCCCAGGAAGAGAGGAACCTAGGAAGCCTGAACTCTTGCATATGTTGGCAGCCATCTTACTCCAACATGTGGCAACAGACTTTGGTGAGGGAAGTAACTTATGCTTTATGGCCTGGTAACTGTAAGCTTCTACCCCAAATAAATACCCTTTATAAAGGCCAACAGGTTTCTGGTATTTTGCATCAGCACCCCTTTGGCTGACTGATATAGATAATGTTCCCTCCCTTTCAATGCAAAACTCTGCTTTCAACCAAGCTCATAAAAATAAAAAGAACCAAAATTTTCAAAACAAAGGCATACATTAACTATTTCATAAAATGATGCAAGGGAGGTTAAAAAAAAATATCTCTCACAGAATTCACACTCATGAGTAGGAAGAAGCTAATTTAAATCAGTAATTTAAACTAACTCATTTCCACAAAAAAGGCATTCCTATTGCTTAATGCATTATAACCATAGTAGACATTCTCCCAACTAAGAGACAGGTATGGGTTTCACTTTCTAAAGATATAATCTATGTAATTCCACTGATTAGTTTTACTATCAAATAACATCCCATTTAAAATATCAATTTAACTTTTAAATCATAAGGGAGCAAAGTATCCTCAGTTTAAATATATATTCATGATTTGGGGTGACATTTTCACCAAATTTCTTTGAGACAGAATATTAGCAAAAGGGATAGCTAATATTTACTACACATCAATTACTTAATAAGCTAGGTGTTATTTTTACATGCTATCTCATACTTTTAATCCAGGGGTTCATAACAAGGCATCCATGAGCTTTAATTTAAATAAAAAACAAACATTATTCTTCTGGGGACATGGTACAGATGTGATATATTTATTAAATAATACACAGTATGGTGTTGCTGGATTTTCTCTAGGTTCTTGGCTAGACTACAAGAAATGAATTTCAAGAGCAAGCCAGGTTAGTTAGGCCAGTAATTTATTATGGAAGGGAGGGAAGAGAAATGGGAGAAAATAATAAACCAAGGGTCCCAGGTAGAGAGGAAAGGGCTGAAAAATGATAAAGAAGGCCAATTTACAGACTACAATTCCATATTACAATGATAAGGCCCCTGAAGAATATCTGCAGCTTCTCCTGGCTTTCAGAGGAAATGTTCTGAATGGGAGTTTCTTGCAAGGGTCTACCAGCAGCCATCTTGGGTGTACCGAAGGACACATGTTCAGTGGTGGCAGTTTTTCTGTCAGGTTCCAGATTTGTCTGTTGAGTCCCTGTCCACTGCATCCATCTACCTCAGGAGCCCACAAGGGAGGTAGGCAGAAAAAAGACTTAGGCAGAGAGGGAAGCTTGTTCAAACTGGCACAGCTGCCATCTGCTCCAGACAAACAGGCAAGCAAGCATGGCCACTCTTTATTTGCAGGGTTATTTATACACCATTGCTATTACTCAAATGTTACACAGAAAGAACACAACATACAACTTCCCAAGGATCATTTTTGCTATGCCTAGGGAGTATGTGTACGCTGAGTCAAGGACTTTGTAAACTAATAGCTGATTCACCGGTTGGACCACTACCCAAGCCTTAACCTTCACAGTTTAACCCTCACAGTTTACCCCTCACAGGCTGCTGCCCGAGTCTCAACCCTTACACTCCACCCCCGAGGGCAATGGCTTTAGCAGCTGTGGGGGTACTTATTATGGGCTAGAGAGTTAACAAAGGAATTATTTTCAAAATTGTTGCTTGCTGCTGTTGATGGCACCATCACTTCTACCTGCAAAGGTCAAACATTGGTTACTCTTCTCCACAATCCTGTTTTCTAGGGAACAATAAGAGTGAGCCACCCCAAATGGGGTGCCTTTAAGGTCTAAGACCACACTATAGTTTTTGTTTTTCTACCATGGAGCACTGTCACAGCAGTTAACAGAATATGTTTCTGCAGCCCTATCTGGGGCCTCAGCAAAGGGTCCTTGGTTGCAACTTGAAACTGGACCAAAGCCACTGTTCTATGCACTAGAGCTTCTATGGGCATTACTTCACTTTGTCAGGGATGCTCATTTAATTATTGGACCACGGTCCACAAACTTTTGTGCCACTTGTGAAGAATGGCTTAACTATCAATACCAAGAGTTAAGGGGCTTTTTTTCCCCTTACAATGAGCTACACTACCTGCAGTTTGGCCTTCTGGCCACTTTGGCTTTGGTCTATTTCACACCACATGGTGCTAGCCTTAGGCTGAATGGATACTGCCATCCACCGAGCAGACCAGCCTCAACCGGCCATATCTGCACACTATGCAGACTTTGGGATTGTCCCCTCCTAGCTCCCAAGGGGGTCCATATGTCCTGGGTGGAGGTCACCCCTGCCTCAGGGCTCAATGCTTCTGCATATGTCAGTAGACCCATGGCTGTGACAATGGCCATAAGGGCATATCGGCACTGCCAACTCAAAAGTAATGGCCTAATAAGATTTACCTGCCATCTTGTGAGTGGGATACATTCTTGCTCAGTTTGACCCATGGATCTGGGCAGTGGCCCCCAATGTAACAGAGAACATCAGGGGCACACATGGCATGCTGCTTAAGCAACCTTTGCATTCAGAGCTAAACCACAAAGGCATGAAGCCTTCATCATTGTGGACACTCTAGCATGTAGGAGTTTCCAGTGCAGCCACATGGCCACATTCTGAGCACTGTTTATCTGGAAGGTAAGTTGAGTCAATTGGTCCACTTTATCATTACCTGGATGCAAAAGGGGGCAGTGAACTGCTACATGGTACACTGTCACTTCTTCAGACAACCCCTAATCTTATTGGTTTTCCTACATGGATCATCCCCACAGGGGTCAATGTGGGGCTGGCCTCATGGCCATCTATGAGCCACATGGCTCATAATTTAGTCCATTGGCTACACTGACTAAACCCTAATTCATACTACATAGTATCAGTTTGAGTGTGCACCACTACAGTGGTCCATTGAGCCACCTGCCCTTGGCTGGCTTCATCAGTATACCATGCCTATTCTGGCATGGTACCTACCCTGGCTTCCCTTGTGGGGACTTGCAAGGGGGTCTCTGGGCCCAGTGTCCCAGTATACATCAAGGGACCTAAAACTTGCAATTCTTTACTCAATAGACTGGAAGCAAACATGCTTCTCTGTTCTAAATAGGTCCCCCACTCAGCCAGGGTTGCCATCTGGGCCACGTTAGTTTGTAGCCAGGTGATCCAATTCTGCACCCACCCTTATGGGATAGGTGGTGAATATCTTTACTTGGGCTTCCCAGGTTATGGTCTCAGTACCCTGCAAGGCAGTGCACATGGCTGCCAATTGCTTCTCTATGAGACTATAGCACTTCTCTGCTTGTCTCCATAGCTGACTCCAAATCTGCAAGAGAATAAGAGGTTAATATTATATCATCAATGTAATGATACACCTGAATGGTATTGGCATGTTGCCACTTTTCTAGGTCTTTAGCCACTAAGTCATGACAAAAGGTGGGGCTGTGAACATAGCCCATAGGCAATACAGTAAAAGTCCACTGTTGACCTTCCCACATGAAGGCAAGCAGATCCTGTGCTTCATCAGCAATGGTGATGGAGAAAAAGGCATTTGCCAAGTCTAAAACAAAATAAGTTCCCAGTGTCAAGGTCAAAGCATCCATTAGGTCAAGAATAGAAGGCACAGTTGCATGTAAAGGAGGAATTACCTTGTTGAGCTCTCGATAGCAGTCATATGCCATGTCCCATTGGGCTTTGGATGGGCTGCACCAGAGCATTAAATGGGCTCTGGGCATCATGGAGGATTTGTACCCTGACCGTTCTTTAACAATTGTTGATATTTCTTCATGCCCTCTTGGCAAACGGTACTGCTTTATGGTCTCTGTCCTATGGGGTTCAGGGGACACGTCTCCCCTTGTCACCACCAAAGGAACCTTGGTCCATTGGCTCTTGGCCTTGCCAAGACTAGCCATCATGGCTGTTCCCTCAAGGGGGCAGTAGCATGTTGCATGAGGAGGTCCCTCATCTAACTCCTAAACCCCTTGGCATCAGGTCTCTGGTTATTGGTGTCAAAGACAACACTGCGCATGCCCATTTCCCAGACTACTCTTATGAGGTCAGCACATGTAGTCCACTGGCTCACCAAGTCTGGCAACTCTCCCACATTATTCCAGACCATATGAAAGGCTGTCTGGAGCCACTCCAACCAAGAGTGGGTGGGATTTCTCCTAGCATTCCACTGTGCATTTAAGAGATGCTGGCTCAGCAAGGGATGGCCAGTAAGCAAAGCTAATTTCTCTATCTCAGTTCCAGAACACACAATGCCATCCCCCCCCCCCCCCATCTCACAGATGCAGCAGCCACACAGCTATGGGCTCTCCCAGCTTCTGCCAAATCTGTCATCCCAATTCAACCAGTTCTACCTGCGTATAGGGAGAGTACACAGTGTGCTGGACAACATAGGGCTGCCCCATGGGGGCCCATCCTTGCCCCATGTTTTGGTCATGTTTCATCTTCTAAGTAACAACTGGATGAGCTCATTGGATGGGTGTTACTTTTTTTTTTTCTTCATCTGAACTACTGCTAACTGACATATCTCAGTGTTCTAGCCACACATGTGACTGCTGCAATTGCTCATGCAACTTCCTTCTCCCATTCAATTTCCTTCTCCTGTTCACACAAGTGGCTAGGCTGTTTCAACGTCTCTTGGGTGGTGTCTTGAAACAAGGACAGGAACATCCAGCCTACCTAAGCAGTTGCTGCTTACAGTTTCATATCACCCAGCAGGTGTTCAGCCTGCTGCAGGGCACTCAGTAAAGCTGCTGGAGTGTTATCTGGGATCTCTGCAGGACAGGCACACCAGTAGGGCAGCCATTCTGCCACCCTGGTCCACATACAGGTAGGCAGCCACCCAGTGCCCATACCCCCTACCTCCTCCTCAGCGGAGGGAGAAGTGGGAGAACACATCAAATCCTGCCTACTACACCATTTGTCCACTGTGTCCATCCACCTTGGGAGCCCACGAGGGAGGTAGGCAGAAAAAAGACTCTAGGCAGAGAGGGAAGTGTGTTCAAACTGGCACAGCTGCAATCTAATCCAGACAAACAGGGAAGCAAGCATGGCCATTTTTATTTGTAGGGCTATTCATACACCATCGTTATTACTCAAATGTTACACAGAAAAAACACAAAATACAACTTCCCAGAATCATTTTTGCTATGCCTAGGGAGTATGTGTACTCTAAGTCAAGGACTTTGTAAACTAATAGCTGATTCAACAGTTGGACCACTGCCCAAGCCTTAACCTTCACAGTTTATCCCTCACACTTTAACCCTCACAGGCTGCTGCCTGAGCCTCAACCCTTACAGTCCCTATCTAGCCTGCCTCAGTGTAAACTTAGTAAGGGATTTGTGGTTTTCACCTGACTGGCAAAGGGGTCCATGGAACAAAAAAAGTTAAGAATGTCTGTTAATCCTTTGATGGAGGTACAGACTCCTATTACAGAAAAATCTCAGCCTTGAGGTGGATTTTTAAATGGTTCTGAGAGCTGATGGCTAGCATCTATGTGAGATTTTTAGCACAAAAACATACAGAACTGTACTTCTCAAACTTTAATATGCATATGAATCACCTGGGGAACCTTGTTAGAATGCCTATTGTGATTCAGAAGGTCTGGGGTGAGGCATTTCTAACAAGCTCTCAGAATTCTGTGAGGCTGCAGGTATATGGTACACATTTTGATAGCAAGGATCAACAGGCTGTAATAGGCCACAAATCACACACACACAAAATCTTTTAAAAACCCAAAATTTTTAAATGTCAACATTTCCTTTTTGAAAAATTCACAGTATTAGAATTAGAAATATTCCTATTTCTTGATAGGATTCTGAACTTTCTAACATCTTAGAACAATTTTATAACAACTTTTTTTTCCAGTTTAAATTTAGAATCCAATTTCTTGGAGTTTTCTTGGATGGGGGAGGGGGTGTACCCTAAACCCCTGATTTTTATCAAGGTTGAAAAACAAGTACACAGAAAACTGTTGCATTTTGCCACACCCTTCAAGCAAAGTCCCTTCTCTTCTCTCGCCCATGCATAATCTTTCACTTTGAAAAATTCTAGAGATTAGACAACTGGCAGAGTCAGGTAGGTTCTTATTACCTGGGCCCAAAAATCTTCCAGATGAAAAGTAAACTCTACAACAAAATATTACCTTACCAAAAGGCAAGAATAAAAACCACGGGCTTCAATCCCTGCCCTTAGGTGACAAACTCCCAGCAATGAGCTGATAACAATTTGTACATACTACTGTCTTTCAATATTTTGCATGACAGGTTGATTCAACTTTTAAAAGGCAACAACTTAAACAAAGCAAGTTTACTGAAGGCCCTGTATTCCACCTGGACCCTCTAGCCATTCTTTTTGCTAATAGCAACACCTAACTACAAAAACAATACATATATGAGAGCATTCCAGCTTACTGGAAAAGGACAGTTTAAAATTCTACAAATGGATAACCTGCTCCATTTATCCTTCCTTAGAGTCTTCCAAAACTGTTCTCCAGTCATCAGCAGAAAAAGCCTTCCACCCAGGAGAGAGATAAAGCAGTCTATAATTCTTCAAGTTACAAACACTGAGACTTTTATTTAAAGGGTGTTGGCACATTATATTATTTCCAAGGAATGTTTGTGCACTGAAGCAAGCACAAGATGATCAATGCTTGGAAGAAACAAAATGCACATACATTGTAGTTTGGTGCAAATGGATTCTCTGGCTGAGAAGTTTTGTTAATGGGCATCAGAGCTGGAGAATGTCCTGTCCACACAGCAAAGCAACTGTCCAGGGAGGCCTGTTACAAAACTACAAGACAGGGTCAGAGCTGAAAGGTCCTGAGAAATGGCTCTACTATGGACAAGTCCAACAGAAATTTCTGTTTTTATTATCTCCAATACCATCTACCCTCCTAGAGTGATTTAACTCTGGGTACTAATTGGGCAGTGCCAGCCACTGTGCTGGGGCAGCAGATTCAAGGATGCTTGTTCTGTCTTTATGTTAAGCAGGAGGAATCAAAACTCTGCAGTATAAACTGGAGATCTTGTGGGCAGACTGGGCTCCCCCACTGCATCTAGGCTACCTTCCTCCATTCCATGAGTATTTGTTGGGTGTCTACCAGGAACCCACACTTTTCTAGCTGCCAGGTAGGAAACAAGACCAGTCCACAGTGGTGGATGCAGAGACAGACAAAAACCATGTGGGGGATGGAGGTTGTACAGGCCACAAGTTGCTAAGACCTTTAGTGCCCCAGGGAAAACATGAGCCTGGCACCAGACTCCAGACATCACCAAGCCCCAAAATGAAACAAGTCCTCCATTAGAGAAGGTGGGGGGTGGGCAGGCAGGCCCAGGGCCAGTGTTAAGGTAGGAAATGCAGACCTGAAGCTCCAGGGAGGGGTCTGACAGACTTCCACCAGGGCAGGGTCCCAGCACAGGCAGGAGGGCAGCCCAGGGACCCTGAGATAAAGAAGGGGTGTGGGAGATTGGGTCTGGCCCCGCGAGGTGGGTGCTCAGCCAAGGTCAAAAGTGTCTGTCCCCCAGAAGTCAGAGCAGGTAGGAAGGTGTCCGGCTATCCTCCCACAAAGAACCTGGGACCCCGCCAGGCACCTACCATTTGGGCGACCTTGAGGCGACCTAGAGTACTGTGCAGGTAGTTGGGGTCACAGCGCAAGCCAGCCAGCCGAAGGTGCTGGCTCACCGGCTGGGTGGGGGACTGGGAAGGGCAGCTGGTTCCCGAGATAATGGAAGTGCTCAAGGCCTCGCCCTCGAAACTGCGCTGCTCCTCACCACCCCACATGCTGCCTCCTGCCTTGGGCTGCCTCACAGGGCGGGCTCCTGGCTCCAGAAGCAGGCGGGCTCATGGGGTCCCAGCATCCCTGCTGCTGCCTCCTGACTGACTGCCCGCAGCCGCTGCAAGTTTTCTCCCGCTGCCCGGCAAAGGCTGCAGCACTGTTGGCTCAGGCTCGGCTCCCACCTCGGCAGTGTAAGGGAGTGGGCAGGGTGGGAGGGGGAGGATCCAGCACCCCCCAGCTCGGGGCTTGGCAGCGCTCTGCTGCTCAGCCACATGGAGGTGGCCTGGACCATGCTGCGGGGCTTCAGGGGTGGAAACTTCAGGAGCCATACACTGAAGTCCCTCCCTTACCTGAGTCCTTCTGTGGAGCTGGGCAGGTTCTTCCACCTCTGGTGGCCCCGGCATGCGCTGGCACAGGCCGGAAGAAATGGGGGGTAAACAGGGGGGGAGCTCCAGGTGGACCCAGGAGGCATGGAATTGGTTGCTCTAGGTGCTGCCTATGTTTCTTCTCCAGAGGCTGAATGAGATGGGTTAGCATCTGGGCTCCTTTACTGAGTGCTTTGCCACAAATCTGTTCTGAGGTTGAGCCAGGGCAGGAGTGGGGCAGGGATGAGGTGTAGGTGTGCAAGTTGGCCACTGAGTACAGAATCTGCACTGAGAGACAATGTAAATATTTGTGAACAACATCCAAAGTTCTGAATCTGCCAGCCTGACCGAGGAGGGGTGCTGGCATACAGTAAACCTTGCTGATAAATGTTAGTTTCTTCTTTTTGCTAAAAATATTTTGCTATCTCTGTCTAAGCTTCAAGTCAGGTAAAACACAGATTTTGCACTGAAGGGCATTAATTAGAGACTAATTTGCAATTTAAGTGTGAAGACTAATTTTAAGCTTAATAAGAAAGTGATTTTCTAAGAATTTTTGCTTTGACATTGAGCCATTATACACCTCAAAGTCAAGTTTCCCAAGCTTTAGGCACTGAGCAAGGGACTTTAAGAAGGAATTATTATTATTCCCATTTTATAGAAGAGAGGACAAATTCTCCAGAGTAGAAGTGGCTTGTCCAAGATCACATGAATTTGGTAGTTCCTTATACCTAGGATCCAACTTTTTTCACTGTACATTACCTAGTATATAATTCAGATGGGCTTGTGAACTGCAAGCTGAGATGTGGTAAATATAACCAAGGAGATGTCAATTTAAAGGGCTTCTCACAGTTTCCTTACCAAAGATGGGAGGTAATGATGCTAATACTGTATCTGACCAACAAGTATTTATTGGGCACTTACCATGTGCTTACCAATATGCTAGGAACTGAGGACACACTGCCAGTTAAAGGTTGACTGACTGGATGGTGGCTATGGCATCTGCTCCCTCTCCAAATTCCAATGAAATGACAGCTACAGGGAGTTTTTTAAGGGCACAAACTATCTGGAGACACAGAACAGAAAAGGAGACAAAGGCAACAAAATGTTGGAAGCTGGAAAACAAATGGCAAGTGGGGTAACTGACTTAGCAGATCAAGAAAGTTAAACCCTAAACTTCCGTGGAAGAGGCTGAAATGCAATCCAAGTTATATCACAGAATAAAAGGCTCAGAAATGGGCAGCACCAAGCATATCTAGAAGTGGGGATGAAGGCAGGAATAAAAAAAAAAAGAGGATTGATTGAAATTCTATTCAAGAAGCAATTGGATCTCTGGATTCCACCCCCACACTGCAGGCAACCCCACCCCCATCCTAGCAGAAGACTGAAGTTTTATTCTCTGGAGAAGGTAAAAAGAAACTGGTAGTTGGGGATCAGTAGACACAGTTGAGAGCAGGGGAAGAATACTGAAAATAAGGAAGGATTAAGTGAAAGTTTGCCTACTAATTTGAGACCACAGACTTCTTTTCCTAGAACATGGTGGCCAAGACCACCTAGGCAGGGGAGATTTCTTTGGTGACTATGAGTAGCCCAAGGGGAAAGACCCAAAGATCCTGACAATTGAAGCCCAGTTAGTCCACCCTACACTGAATCCCACAGTTGAGAAATCTAACCCACAGGCACAGAACTTCCAATGAGTTTATTAGGGTCCCAGTTTGAAATATCCATAGAGGCAAAGTTAAATATGAAGACAAAATCACTTGAAGCTTTCAATACGTTCAAACACTTTCCTAAAACAAAATTTTAAATGAGAAATTATTCATATCCTAAACTTCTGCTCATCAAATACTTTAATAAGTAACATTTACAAGTGCTACAACAGAGAAGCTTATTTTTATACTGCTGTATTCTTTCAGTTTCACAACAGATCTAAAAACTTTTTTGCTTTGTCTGGTAATGTGTAAATGGATTTTTTGATCCACAAAATTTCTCCAGGTGCTTCAACAAGTCTAAAACTGTGCCAAACTTGCTGTACCCTAAACCTCAGTAAACAGGGGCCAATGCTGTGAATGGGAAAATCTAAAGCAGGAAGGTCATTGAGATGTGGCCCCAGGCTTCCCAGCAGGTCTGGAAACCTTAACCAATTCCACCCCCACCCCCCACCAAGCCCCACCCCTGCCATGGTGTTTTCAAGTACAGCTGCAGCTGCCACTTTGCTGGAAAAGATATTTAATAATTCTTTTAAAAAAAAAATAAAAAGCAGTTCACTAACACAAGGGATGCAGAAAAACTTTCTATGTTTGAAAAGCAATGGAGAAAAATAATAATGTAACACTGATAGATTTGACCATATAAAATTTAAAACCTTTCACACATTTTTCCCATATACAATTATACATACATAAAATAATTAAATGGTAAATAGCAATGCTGGTAAAAGAAACCAAACTGCAATTCTTTGTTTGAATGAATGCAATTAAAAAAAACAAGAATTAAAGCACTCAAACCCTAGGATACAAAAGCAAAGGGTGTGAACAGAAAGAGTAGTAGAGGGAGTAATTGGCAAATAGCCACAAATACATTCAGCCCGTCAGAAATGAAAGAATCTTAAAGGAAAGCTCTTTGGTTAAACCCACATGTATTAATTTGCCTAAAGGTGTGCCAATGCAAAATATCAGAATTCTGTTTGCTTTTATAATGGGGATTTATTTTGGGTGAAATCCAAGGCTTTGAAAAGTTCAAACCAAGGCTTCATAAGAGGCGCTTCTTAACCAAAGTCAGCTGCCGCCACGTGTTAAAGCAAGATGGCAGCTGATCTCTGCCTGGCCTCTCCATCCCCTCTGAGCATCCTCTCTCAGGCCCAGCTACTCCAATTTCTTCCTGATTTCAGCTGCAAGCTGGCACATGACTTGTCTCTTAAGGCTTCCTATATCAGTCTTGGCACTTTAGCTCTCTTCACAAGTTCAGCTGTAAGCTATCAGGCAAATGACTGATCTTTCCCAGGGTCATCAGCTGTTTGAGCATTCTCATTTCTGTCACATGGCAGGATCAATAATGATAGAGCTCTCTCTTCTTGTGGCTGGCTGTTTAATATGAGACCCATCAAGGGAACAGTACTCAACCTGAGTCCCACCACACTAACATAGTCCAATAAAATGGCCTAGGTCAGGGGTTCTTTTTCCTTTTTTATTATCTAAAAAAATTGTTTAAAGATACTTTAGATTACAAAATATTACATAAAAATATAGGGGATTCACATATGCCCCATGCCCTACCCCTCCCACACTTTCCCATATTAACAACATCCTTCATTAGTGTGGTACATTGTTACAATTGATGAATGCATATTGTAGCATTGCCACAAAGCATGGATTATAGTTTATATCAGAGTTTACACTCTGTCTCACCCAATTTTTTACATTATGACAAAATAAATAATGGTCTGTATCAGTCATTGCAACATCATTGAGGACAATTCCAATGTCCCACAAATGCCCCTATATAATACTTATTATACCTCTCCCTTCCCTCAGAATCTCTGGTGGCCACTGCCTCCACATCAATGATAAATGTTCTTCCCTTGCTAGAATAACAATAAGTCTATAGTAGAAAAACAGTAAGTCTACTCTAATCCATCATTCATTAACCAATCCTGAAGATTCTGGGATAGTGATTACCACTCTGCCTCTAATTGAGAGGGGGCTTATATTCCCATGGGGCAGATGGATGAGACTACCTTGCTTGCAGTTGCAGACAACCTCTGTACCTTGGGATGGGCATTGTCAATCATCATCTCCTTGTTATTTGTCCTGGGTGAGTCCAATGAACTGGAGAGTTGGTGTTGCAATTTTGTTGAGATTCAGGGTCCAACTGAACCTAGATGGCCCAATGATTTAAGTCTCTTGGACATACACCTATCAAATCTAGTACTAACCATAGGTTCAAATAGAAGGAGCAGAAGAGCCATGTATAGGGAAACCACAACTGAGTCCAACTCTGTCAGACTGGGGAGCATCAATTACAAATTAGGTCTTACTGGAAGAGTGCCAAACTCTTGAGCTGTCTGCCATGCCTCTAGTGTCTTGATGTCTCTAGAGCCCTCAGGAGCCCTGCTATTTGTGGCAATATTTGCTATGGCAGTCAATGAGATCCTGCTGATATGTTCATGAGTGTAACCTTGGGAATGACCCCTGACACATTTTGAAATCTCTTAGCCATAAAAACTCATTTGTATTTACCCTTTCTCCATTTTAGTCAAGGTCTTTTTCCAGATACACCACTAGTTGTCACTTGTTAGTAATCCCCCAGTGCCAGGGAGACTTATCCCCAGGAGTCATTTCCCATGCTGGGGGAAAGCAATGCATTTATATGCTGTTTGGCTTAGAGAGAGGCCACATTTAAGCAACAAGGAGGTAACTCTTAGGCAACATATAATACTAGGCTAAGTTTCAATTTCAAAAGTAAAGGTTCTTAAGTACAGTCATCAATATCAAGGGCCCATCATTAGTTCGCCGTCCTTCACTAGTCACTGCCCCTGTACTGGGGAGATTGTTGCTGTCCCATTAAAGAATGTGGCAGAGCTCCCCAGGATGGAAATTTGATATATTTTGGTTATTGTGTGGATCTCCACCCACTGTGGCCATGCCCCCTGAACACTTGCACACATTCATATGTCTTAGAGGTATGCCCAAGGTGAATCTCTTCCTATATGTCCCCCATCAATGACAACCCACACCAATTATCCTCCCTTTCCACAGTTGTGACACTTCTGTAATCCAAAGCCTCTTCAAAAATGAAGGCAAAAATATAACCAAATAAAATTAATAAGAAAATGAAATATAATGATAGTTTTAAAAATAACAAATAAAATAAACCAATTTAAAAATTTTAAATAAAAAATAATATTTGACATTATGTCTTTCATCACTATAAGATCTGTTGTCTTGTATGTACAGTGACTTTTTATTCCTTATATTCCCCCAGTATCTTTTTTTTTTTTCATTTTATTTTCAAAGAAGATTTAGTTTACAGAAAAGTCATTTACAGAATATAGAGGATTCCCAAATACCAAAAATCCTCTGCCTTTTCCCCTCTCCCCTACTAATAAAATTTTACATGTGGATGGTACATTTGTTACAATTGATGTACAAGTATTGAAGCATTGTTACTAACCATGATCAATGATTTACATTTTGGTATAGATTTTGGACTGTACACTTTTATAAATTTTGACAAAATACAAAATGGCCTGTATCCATTAATGCAAGATCATGCAGAACAATTCTAATGCCCTAAAAATGCCCTATGTTCCATCTATTCTACTCTTCCCTCCTCCTCCCCACGGGGCCTATGGTAACCACTAAGTTTCACTTTTTGAAGAATAAGATTCAAAGTTACTTTCAATAATACTGAGGGTTTGATATATTGGTCTGTTTTCTTTTACTAAGCACTGCCTATATTCTAAAGAGACTTTTGCACCTCTATTTGAGAACATAGCAGGACTCCCCAGGATAGGAGTTTATTATTTTCTTGTTTATTGTGTGAGTCTCCACCCACTGATATAACACACTATGACAAAATTAACACTTACATATTCCATAGAAGCTGCCCCAGGGGTGCCTTGTACTGTATGCCCCCCCTCCACATCCAACACCCTATACCAGTAACCCTCCCCTGCCATAGTTGCATTAAAAACATTCCCAACATTTTAGTTTTAATCACAGACCTGCTCCTTCTTGTGACCCCCCAGTTCCATGGATTGTCAAACCCAACCCCCCACACACACTACAACCCTCACAGACCAGCACCACCAAACCCAATAGCATCATGCGTCACTATCATGCCCATCCACTGCACAACTGCACCCTTTGCCTTATCATAGATTTTGCCCATATGGGCATTAGGTCACAAACCTCTATTCCATTTCTGTCTCCTACAAAACTATCTTACAGACTCTAGCTCTGTGCATGTCCTTAATTTGCTTAATTTATATCAGTGAGATCATGTAATATCTGTCCTTCAGTGCCTGGCTTGCTTTATTTAACATAAGGTCTTCAAGATTCATCCATGTTATCCCATGTGTTAATACTGCATTCCTTCTTATAGTTGAGTAATATTCCACTCTATGTATATAGTAGAGATTGCTTATCCATTCTTCTGTTGATGGGCATTCAGGTTGTTTCTAACTTTTGGCAATAGTGAATAATGTTGCTATGAACATTGGTGTTCATATATCTGTTGATGTCCTTGTTTTCAATTCTTCTGGATATATACCCAGCAGTGGGATTGCTGGATCATATAGCAGTTCAATTGTTATTTTCCTGAGGAACAACCAAATGGTCCTTCACAATGGCTGCACCATTCGACATTCCCACCAGCAGTGGATGAGGGTTCCCTTTCCTCCACATCCTCTCCAGCACTTGTAGTCTTTTTTAAAATTAGCGACCAGTCTAATGGATGTACAATGATATCTCACCATTGTTTTGTTTTGCATTTCCCTAATACTTAGTGATGCTGAACATCTTTTCATGTGCTTTTTAGCAATTTGTATTTCTTCTTTGAAAAAATGTATATTCAAATCATTTGCCCATTTTTTAAAATGGATTATTTGCCTTTTTATTTTTGAGATGTAGGATCTCTTTATATATGCTGGATATTACACCCTTATTGGACAGGTGGTTACCAAATATTTTCTCCCATTGTATAGGCTGCCTTTTCACTTTCTCGACAAACTCCTTTGAGTTGCAGAAGTTTTTAATTTGAGGAGGTCCCATTTATCTGTTTTTTCTTTGGTTGCTTATGCTTTGGGTGTCAAGTTCATTAAACCATTTCCTATTATAAGATCTTATAGATGCTTAGAGCAGAGATTTTTAATGTTTTTGGTTCCATGGACACATTCTCAGAGTGTAGCAGCAGATAGTTTTATGACACTTAACATCACCATGTCTTTATTTTAAATTTATTTTTAATATATATTTTAAGATACATAGATTACATAAATGTTACACAAAAAATATAGGGACTCACATATGCCCCACTCCCCACACCTCCCACACCCTCCCACATAAACAACATCCCTCATTAGTGAGGCACAGTCATTGTAATTGATAAATGCATCCTGGGGCTTTGTCCTGCACATGGACCATAGTTCACATCATAGTTTACACTCTCTCCCACAAAATTCTGCAGGTTATGAAAAAATATAAAATGTCATATATCTGTCATTGCAATGTCATTCAGGACAATTCCCCAAGTCCCAAAAATGTCCCTGTATTTCTCTTTTTTTCCTTCTCCCCGCCCCCAGAGCCTCCAGTGGCCACTGCCTCCACATCAATGTAATTTCTTCCATTGCTAGAGCCACACTATGTCTATAGTAGAATACTAGTAAGCCCACTCCAGTCCATAGTTCATTCCCCAATCCTGAGTATTCTGGGAAGGTAATGTCCACTCCACCTCCAATTGAGATGGGGCTTCAATCTCATACAGTCAATGGATGGGACTCTCTTGCTTGCAGTTGAAGGCTATATTGTTTCCTTGGTATGGAGGTTGTCAATCCTCACCTCCTTGTTAGTTTTCCTGGGTGAGTCCAATGAATTGCAGAGTAGGTGTTGCAACTCTGCTGAGGCTCTGGGCCCAACTGGCACATGGGCAGCCCAAAGATTCCAGTCTCTTGGACATACAACTACAAACTCCAGCAACAAGTATTGGTTTAAATAGAAGGGACAGATGTGCCATGTGTAGGAAAGCCATAACTAAGTCCAACTCTGTCATTCACAAGAGCACAAACTCCAAAGCAGGGCCAACTGGCAAGGTACCAAACTCTGGAGCTATCTCCCCTGACCATAGGACCTGGGTGTCTCCAGAGCCCTCAAGAGCCCTACTATTTGAGGTAGTATTCACTTTGGCAGTCTATGAGATCCTGCTGAGATGTGCATAAGCATTATCTCTGGGATGACCTCCTGACTCACTTTGAAGTCTCTTAGCCATATAAACTCATTTATCTTTACCTTTTCTCCCTTTTATTCAAGGTCTTTTTCCAGTTGCATTGCTAGTTGATGCTTGGTATTAATCCCTCAGTGACAGGGAGGCTCATCACTGGGAGTCATGTCCCATACTGGGGGAAGGTAGTGCATTTATATGCTGAGTTTGGCTTAGAGAGAGGCCACATTTGAGCTCTCAAACAAGGAGGCTCTCAGGAGGCAACTCTTAGGCACCCCACAACACTAGGCTAAGTTTCAATTTCAAGAACAAAGGCTCACAAACATAGTCATCAATATCAAAGGCCCATCAGTGGACCATCGTCCTTCAGCAATCATTGTCCCTGCACTTGGGACTGTTGCTGCTCCATTAGAGAATGTGGCAGAGTCTCCAGGATGGAAGTTCAATATTCTCTCAGTTATTGTGTGAATCTCCACCCACTGTGACAATGCCCCATGAACATTTGAACATGTTTATATACCTTACATGTATGACCAGGTTAACTTCCTCCTATGTATCCCCATCACTGACACCCTACACCAATGATCCTTCCTCTGTCCCAGTTGTAACCCTTCTGTGTTCCAAAGATTCTTCAAAAATGTAGCCAATAAAATAACCAAATACAATTAATAAGAAAAAGAAGTAATAATTTTAGGTTTAAATATAAGAAATAAAGTTTATAAAAATTTTAAAAACAAAATTAAATTAAATTAAATGATTGGGATATTAAAAAATAATGAAAAATATTTAAAGTTTTTCATTTTGCCTTTCATTACTGTAATATCTGTTGTTCTATATGTAGAGTGACATTTTCTTCCATTTATTCCCCAGTGTCTTACTTCTTTTTCATTTTGTTTTCAAAGAAGTTTTAGGTCACAGTAAAGTCACATACAGAATACAGGGTACTCCAATATAAACAACATCCTCCCCCTTATCCCCTTCCTATATTAATACCTTTTTATATGTGGATAGTAACTTTGTTACAACTGATATGCAAATAGTGAAACATAGCTACTAACCATAGTCAATGGTTTACACTACGGTTTACATTTTAGACAATAAACTTTTATAAATTTTGATGAGATTTAACATAGCCTGTGTACTTCCTTGCAAGATAATATAAAACACTTCCATTGCCCACTAAATAACCCCAGTTCCATCTATTCTATTCTCCCTTCCCCTCCCCTCAGGAACTAATCTATAGATTTAATGCAATCCCAATAAAATCAACACAGCATTTTTTACTGAATTGGAAAAACTAACTATGTAATTTATTTGGAAGGGCAAGAGGCCCCAAATAGCCAAAAACATATTGAAAAAGAAAAATGAAATCAGAGGAATTACACTACCTGATTTTAAAATATACTGCAAAGCTACAGTGGTCAAAAGTGCATGGTATTGGCACAAGGATAGACATACTGACCAATGGAAATGACTTGAGAGTTCTGATACAGATCGTCACATATACAGTCATCTGATATTTGACAACGCCACCACGCCCACTCAACTGGGAGAGAATAACCTCTTCAGCAAATGATGCTTGAAGAACTGGATATCCATATCCAAAAGAATGAGAAAGGAATGCCATCCTTGTACAAACATCAACTCAAGATGGATCAAAAATCTAAACATAAGAGCCAGGATCATAAAGACCTTGGAAGATAATGTAGGGAAGCATCTAAAGGACCTTGTAATAGGAAATGGTTTCATGAACTTCACACCCAAAGCACAAGCAGCAAAAGAAAAAAAAAAAAAAAAGATAAATGGATCTTCTCAAAATTGAAAACTTTTGCACCTCAAACAAAGGAGGTTATCAAGAAAGTAAAAAGGCAGCCTACTCAATGGGAGAAAATACCTGGCAACCATTTAACTGATAGGAGCCTAATACCCAGCATATATAAAGAAATCCTACACCTCAAAAATAAAAAGGCAAAGAACCCATTTAAAAAATGGGCAAGTGACTTGAAAAGACATTTCTCCAAGGAAGAAATATAAATGTCTCCAAAGGACATGAAAAGATGTCCAACATCACTAGCTATTAGGGAACCAAAGCTACAGTGAGATACCATCTTACACCCATTAGACTGGTGGCTATTAAAAAACAGAGGACTACAAGTATTGGAGAGGATATGGAGGAATGGGAAATCTCATCCACTGCTGATGGTAATGTAGAATGGACAAGCCATTGTGGAGGACATTTTGGCAGTTCCTCAAAAACTATAGAACTACCACATGATCTAGCAATTCCACTGCTGGGTATATACCCAGAAGAACTGAAAGCAAGGACACAAACAGATATATGCACACTAATGTTCATAGCAGCATTAGTCACTCTTGCCAAAAGTTGGAATCAACCCAAATGCCCATCAACAGAAGAATGGAGAAACAAAATGTGGCACATACATGCAATGGAATATTACTCAGGTGTAAGAAGGAATACAGTGCTAACACTTGGGAAAACATCAATGAATCTTGAGGACCTTATATTGAATGAAGCAAGCCAGGCATTAAAGGATGAATATTACATGACCTCACTGATATGAATTAAGTAAATAGAGCAGAATCAGACAGCTATTGTCTGGAAGAAAGGTTTACAGGAAATAGAAAGGGAGAAGAAGGTTGTGAGTCAATGCCCATACAGATGTAATCTATGATAAGGCGAAAGTGTGTAGTTGGGCAATGAAGGGATATGACAGGAGGGTAATGATACTATTATGTTGGTGGTGCAGGTTTGAGAGGTGGGTGGATTGGGGAGGGCAGGTTGGAAAGTCCATGGAACTGGGGGGAGGGTTGGGGGAGGAACCAGGTGAACACTGGGGATTAGCAGATATGTGGTTGAAAGTACAGAGTTGGGAATGCTCTTATGGTAATATGACAAGGAAGAGTTACTGGTTTAGGGTGTTGGATGGGGGGACATTTGGGACACAGTGCCCCTGGAGCAGACTTCTAGGGAGTGTGTGAGTGATCATTTTGTCATGTGTTATATCAGTGGGTGGAGACCCACATAATGAGCAGGAAGGAGTTGGACTCTCATCCTGGGGAAGACAGATTTGTTCACAGATAGGGGGGTGGGAGTCTCTCAAGAGCATGGGCAGTTCCTAATAGGGGAGGACAAACCAGTGTGTCAAGACCTCAGTGTTATTGCAAGTAACTGAATTTTGTCATCCAAGGAGTGAAGCCAGGGCATCACCATGTCTTTAGATTATATTTTAGGATTATTCAAAATTATTTCAATCTCATGTACCCCCTGAAATCTTTCCTCAGAGTGCTTGGGGTCCATGGACCCCCTGGTTAAGAACCCCTGTCCTGTTTACAAACATATTTTTTCTATTTTTGGGATTAATAAAATAATCTCAAACTGCCACACTATATAACACTTATTAAATATTTTTTTCATGTGAATAGATATCTAAAGTGAACATTCGATGAAGAGTATGTCTCATGAACTACATTGCAACATAATATTGATGCCCATTGGTATGGATCTGTCTCATCAATGCAGTAACATGCTCAAATATAATGCATCTTAAAAACAAGAGATGTCCTCATTTAACTGTCCATTCCTCCACTGCTGTTAACCAATTTTTCCCTCCTCCCTTTAATGGCAAGTTTCCTGGGACAAATATTTCACTTTTCCTGGAACTACTTCATCTCTTCCATTCCTTCTAATTGGACTTCCAATCCCATCACTAATTATCAACAATAACCTCTCCCTGACTCAGTCCAATCAGCACATCCTTTTTAACATAATAAATAAGTGCATTAATTAGTCAAGCAAGCACTGTGATCTCTTTACTCTTGGAAAAGCTGGGTTAAATCTCAGATGACCTCAGGTTAAGTCCTAGGCTTCCATTCTCTCTAAGCCTTTCATGCACTAACTACTATGCTCTCTTATTATATTCTTAATATCCTTTATCTTGAATTTAGGATATTTGTTTGGACACATATGATTGGTTGTTCCACTTTGGGCATCCCCTTTGGATTTTTAGTTTTTTCATTTGACTAGGCCATGTCTGACTGTTACTTAGTATGGCTTGTACATTTTTGCTGAAGTCTAGGCCTTGGTTTACCTTGGTGGGTTTATTCTGGTGCTGTTTCTCTGTCCTGCCTAACATTCTCACCAAGGTCTTTTTCCAAAAGCATCAGTAGTTGGCACTTGTTAATCATCCCTCAGTGCCAGGGAGGCTCATCCCTGGGAGTCATGTCCCATATTGGGGGAAAGAAGTACATTTATATGCTGTTTGGCTTAGAGAGAGGCCACATTTGAGGATCAAGGGGGCTTTCAGGAGGTAACTCTTAGGCAATATATAATACTAGCTAAGTTTCAATTTCACAAAAATTGTTCATAAGTACAGCCATCAATACAAAGGGCCTAGCATAATGGTCTGTCCTCCTTTGCTAGGCACTGCCCATGTACTTTGGGGATTTTTGCCACTCTATTAGAGAATGTAGCTGGACATCTCAGGACAGGTATTCAATATCCTTTCAGTTATTGTGTGGGTCTCTTCCCACCAAGACAATGCCTCATGACCACTTGAACATATTCATATGTCATAGAGGCATGCCCTAGGTTCACCCCTTCCCACACATCCCCCCATCACTGATACTCCACACCAGTGGTCCTCACCTGCCACAGTTGTCACCCTTCTACAATCCAAAACTTCCCCCAAAACAATGCTAAAAATATGCAAATAAAAATAATAATAAAATAAAATAGTAATAATTATAAATAACAAATCAAATGCAAAAACATAAAATATTTTTTCATTGAATCTTTCAAAAACAAAAGATTTGTTATCTTTTATGTGCATTGACCATTTCTTACATATATTCCCCCAGGGCCTTGTTTTTTCATTTTATCTTCAAAGAAGCTTTAGGCTACAGAAAAGTCAAATAGAAAATATAGGAGATTCCCATATACTTAACCCACTCTTCCCTCCCACTCTCCCATATTAATGACATTTTACATGAGCATGGTACATTTGTTACACCTGGTATATATATATTGAAGCATTTGCATAATACACTTTTATAGGTTTTGACAACATTTAAAATGGCCTGTACTCATCATTGCAAGATCATACAGAACAATTCCAGTACACTAAAATGTCCTATGCTCCTTCTATTCTATTCTATTTTATTCTATTCTATTCTATTCTATTCTATTCTATTCTATTCTATTCTATTCTATTCTATTC
>JAKSZT010053975.1:1211411-1305268 GCA_026826555.1 Tolypeutes matacus
TCTATTCTATTCTATTCTATTCTATTCTATTCTATTCTATTCTATTCCATTCCGTTCCGTTCCGTTCCGTTCCGTTCCGTTCCGTTCTATTTTCTATTCTTCCCTCCCCTTGGAAACTGTGGTAACACCTAAGTTTTAATTTTTGAAGAATAAGGTTCGTTCCAGATATTAAACTTATGCATGTCTCAACAGGATCTCATTGACTACCACAGTAAATAGTGCCTCAAACAGCAGGGCTCCTGAGGGCTCTAGAGACATCTAGACACTATAGGCAATGTAGACAATCTCATGAATTTGACACACTGCTAGTGAGCCTTATTTTGGAATATATGCTCTCCAATGCAACAGTTAGACTCACTTATAATTTCCCTACACACAATTCTTCTGCCCCTTATATTTGAATCTATAATTAGCACTCTATTTATTAAATATATGTCCCAGAGACTTAAATCTTCAGTCTCTTTCATATGCCCATTGAGCCCTGAATCTCTGAAGTGTTGCAACACCTACTCACCAGTTCATTGGACTCACCCCAGACAACTAACAAAAGGATGATGATGGACAACACCCATCCTAAAAAATAGAGTATCCACAGTTGAAGGCAAGACAGTTCCATCCATCTCCCCCATGCATTATAAGCCTTCTCTCAATCAGAAACAGAGGGGGCATCACCATCTCAAAATCCACAAGATTGAGAAATTAACAAACTTATGGAGAGAAGCAACTATTGACTAAAGTAGACATATTATTATAGCAATGGAAAAACTTGTATCACTGATATAAAGGCAGTGGCCACCAGAGGTTCTGAGAGGAGGGAGAAGGAAGAATGTGTGTAACATGGGGCCATTTTTGGAATGATGGTATTGTCCTGCATCATATTGCAACGATGGATAAAGCCATTATTCATTTTGTCAAAACCTATAAAATTGAGTGGGGCAAATTGTAAATTATAATGTAAACTATAGTCCACGGTTAGTAGCAATGCTTCAATAGGTACACATCAATTGTAACAAATGTACCACACTAATGAAAATTGCTGTTAATGGGGGAAGTGTGGGAGGGGTGGGGGTGGGGTATACAGGAATCCACTATATTTTTTATAAAATATTTATGTAATATAAAGTCCTATTAAATTTTTAAAAATGTAAAGTAAATAAATGCACCATCACATTATGGATTGGATGCTCAAACCACAAAGGGACATTATTGGAAAATATTGGTGAAAACTGAACAATACCATAATTTACTACATAGTATTGTAATGATGTAATGTTGTTGATTTCTCATTTTTGACAAATATACCATGGTTATATGAGATGTTAACATTAGAGTTTGCTGGTTGAAGGGAATATGGGACTGCTGCATGATCTTTGCCATGTGTACTATTTCTTCTGTAATCTAATATTGTTTCAAAACAGAAAGTTTTTCTTTAAGAAACAGGGTAAAATAAACACATTCTAAGATTTTAAATATAATAGAGAGCTTTTTTTTTTTGCAAGACTTCTCCTACCAGAAATACTAAAGGAATTCCCACAGATCAATGGAAGTGGCACCAAATAGTAACAAGAGCACTGGACAAGGTTAATAAGTGGGTAACTATAAAAGATTGTTGCATGCATTTTCTTTTCTTCTCCTAATTTCTTAAAATGCATAATGTACTGCTATTCCAAATGGACTAATCATGGACTAGAATTTTGTATAAGAATAAAATCCCTGTAAATGATTTATTTTACAATTTTGTGAATTTGCACACAGCAAATGGAGGAGGATGTGAGTTCATCTGATCATAGGTAAGTTTGTACATTTATTGGAAACAGTTTTAGTGATGTGGAAAATAGCTATATTCACTTCCTAATTCAAATTACTTAGGAAAATAATTCATCTATGATAAGATTCTTAAAAATAAAGTCATGATATAACAAATAGAAAATAAAATTGCTTCCCTTAGCATGAACATTTATTTGACTTTCACTTATGTAAAAAGAATCTACAAATCTTTCCTTTTTTTTTAAAGATTTTATTTATTTATTCATTTATCCCCCCCTTGCTGCTTGTGCTCGCCGGGTCAGCTAACCACGCCATGTGGGCGGGCTTGCCTTCACCAGGAGGCCCCGGGAACCGAACCCAGGACCTCCCATATGGTAAACGGGAGCCCTACTGATTGAGCCACAGCCGCTTCCCAAATCTTTCCTTTCTTAACAGTGACCTCTGAACTAACGCACAAAAAAATTAGATGATTCTCACGCCATCTCTTCTATGTTCATTTCTTACATGTGTGCAGTTGTGAATTGAAATTTCCTTATAAGTATCCCTAATGGTGCTTAAAATAGGTCATAAGTTCCTGGGACCTAGGACTTGTTCTGACTTATTCCTGACTCAAGTAGGTTTAAAGTAAACATATCCCCTTATGACAGCTGTGCCTGGGAATGTGGCATAAAATCTAACCAATATGGTGAATATCATCGCTATCCTGATTTTGTGATAATCAGGGCAGGCTTAACATTCGCTATATTAGAAACCATGCATGTGTCCCCAGACCTAGTTTTTCTCCCTAGGTCTGGTTTTTAGAATGCTGGGGATAAACTAAGCCTGATTTATTATATGACCATCCTGTATGGGAAATGACTGTAATTCTAGGTATCTTTGGTCAACCTTAAGAAATATAGCAGGGGGACGGATGTGGCTCAAATGGTTGGGCATCCATTTCCCATGTGGAGGGACCTGGGTTCAATCCCCAGGGCCTCCTGGTAAAAATTTAAAAAAAGAAAAATATGGAAGGCATACAGGCCACCAGGCTCCACATGCAGGTACATCATTAGGCCCCACAAGTGGGTGAACCCCCCAGGCCCCATGTACAGGTGCACTGCCAGACCCCATGAGCAGGAGCACTGGCAGGTCCTGTGAGCAGGTACCCTACAAGGCCCTGAGCATGGGTGTTCCTCCAGGCCCCACAAGTGGATAAGCACCCCAGGCCCCATGAGTGAGTGTGCTGCTAGGCCACATGCATGGGTGCAACATCAGGCCCCATGTGTGGGTGCACCATCAGGCCCCACAAGCCACACAGCACAATGATGACATAACATTGTGATACAAGGGAACACCAAGAAGAGACACTGAAAAACCAGGAACTAAGGTGGTGCAGGTGGTAGGATGCCTCTCTCCCACATCAGAGGTTCTGAGGATCAAATCCCAGTGAATACAGGAGGAGAAGGATGAGAAGAGAGGACAGAAAATGGGCACAGAGCATTGCCCAGCAAATGGACACAAAAACAGCAAAAATGGGGGCAGGGGTAAAAAATGGATTAAAGTAAATAAATAAATAAATAAATCCTTAAAAAGAAAAAGCTAACCAATAGGGTTTGGAGTTGTCCATTAGGTCACTTACATGTGCTATGTATTGAGGAAACATGAGAGCAATCACCAGTTGCTATGAGGAGATGGGTATCACATTCAGAGTAGGTGGCAGCACAGAAGAGGTTTTAATTTCCTGATATTTTCCGTCTCTGGGGTAGATATACACTGGATAATGGTTTGGAAGCAGGATGATGGAATATACAGCAGTTGAAGTTTGTCAGTGCATAAGAGATTAGCTCAGCTAAGGTATGTATAGATTGGACATCTCTGTAACTATCCAAGGGGCAGAGAAGATGGGTTTGGATTTAATTTTCCATGTAGTCTTTTAGAGGAAAAGAAGGGCAAGCATTGTTAGGTAGGAGAGACTGAGAAGAGAAAATGGATGATGAATAATGACAATAGGGAGAAAGAGAGTGGAGGGGCACAAATAGATAGCATATTAGGAGGTCAGCAGAATTCTGTTTCACCAAGGAGAGCACATAGCTTGGATACCTCAGTAAGGCCACTCTTTAGGCAAGATAGGTGATACTAGCAGGAATCTTAATTTCAGTGGCAGTTTGGGTTTATTGGAAAGGGTCCCACAAGTGCTTAACATGGTAAAATTAGTATTACAATCATGAGGGGGCATAAATTAACTTACAATTTTACAGGTATCACCAAGCAAGGTTTTGTCACAGGGCAAGCAAACTGCACAGTCTGGAAAATCACTCGGTTTGGTGGGTGTCACTTTTTAAAACAGGACTTGACAGTGTGATTAGTCCCTGAAAAATTGAGGGTGACTGGGGTTTTGCATGGGTGGTGAGACTTCCCAGGCTCAAGTGTAGTTGGGACTACTGACAATTGTTTAGGAAGCTGGGTGAGTGATCTCCAACTCTTGGGCTAAAGGAACTGTTGTCTGAGGTGAAGTCCTCTGTAAGCAGTGAGCTCCTGGGCTGGAACAATGTCATCTGGGATGTGGGGTAGGGGTATCCTACCCAGATGGAGACCCACTTGGATTGATGTGGGTCATGCTTTTTTTTTTTTTTTTTTTTTTTTTTAGCTGTATGGCATCAAAATGAGGCTGAGCTGCTTGTAGAATTCTTTTCCCTGTGGATATTTTATTTAGCACTTAGTATCTTCTTCGCAATCATCACTGTTAAAAAGCAAGACTGTTCACCTTCCTGCTTATCCTACTTTAACTCAAGTTATAATCAGTTTTAGGCAGAAAGTTTTAATTTTCTCTCAAAATCAAGATTATTTTTTGTTTTTAATTTAATTTTTTTATTTTTTAAAAGATATTTAGATTACATAAATGTTGCATAGAATATATTCCTTGCTTCCCACACCTCCCACATTTTCCCACATTAGAAATATCTTTCATCAGTTTGGTACATTCATTGCAAATGAGAAACACATTTTGGAGCATTGCCACTAAGTGTAGATTATAGTTTACATTGTAGGTACATTGTACCTGCTCCGTTCTGTAGGTTGTAGCAAGATATATAATGGCCTGTATCTGTCATTGTAATGCCATTCAGGATGATTCCCAAGTCCCAAAAATGCCCCCAGATTACACCTGTTTTTCCCTCTCCCTACCCTCAGAACTTCCAGTGGCCACTGCCTCCACATCAATGATATTACTTCCAATGCTAAATCACAATGTCTATAGTAGAATACTAGTAAGTCTGCTTTAGTCCATAGTTCACTCCCCAATCCTGAAGATTCTGGGATGGTGATGCCCACTCCACCTTTAACTTAGGGGGGCTTCAATTGCATACAGCCAATGGATGGGACTCTCTTGCTTGCAGTGGAGACACTCTTGTTTCCTTGGTATGTTTGTTGTCCATCATCTCCTTCTTGTTAGTTGCCCTGGGTGAGTCCAATGAACTGAAGAGTAGGTTTTGCAACTCTGTTGGGATTCAGGGACCAGCTGGCACATGTACAGCCCAAAGATTTCAGTCTCTTGAATGTATACCTACCAACTCAAGTGCTAATTATAGGTTCAAATAGGACAGAAGAGCCATGCATAGGGAAACTACAACTGAGTCAAACTCTGTCCCACTGGGGAGCATAAATTCCAAAGTAGGGCCCACTGGCAAGGGACCAAGCTCCTGCGTTATCTGCCTTGACTATAGTGTCTGGATATCTCAGAGGCCTCAGAAGCCCCACTATTTGGTGTAGTATCTACTTTGGCTGTCAATGAGATCCTGCTGAGACTTGTATAAGTGTTACCTAAGGAATGACCTCCTGACTCACTTTGAAGTCTTTTAGCCATATAAACTCAAATATCTTCACATTTCCCCCCTTTTGGTCAAGGTCTTTTTCCAGTTGCATTGCTTGTTGGTACTTTGTAGCAATCCCTCAGTGCCAGGGAGGCTCATCCCTGAGAGTCATGTCCCACTCTGGGGGGAAGTTAATGCATTTATATGCTGCATTTGACTTAGAGAGAAGCCACACTTGAGCAACAAGGGGGCTCCCAGTAGGTAACTAAGAGGCACCCTACAACACTAGGCTAAATTTCAATTTGAAGAGTAAAGGCTTATAAGCATAGTCTTCAATATCAAGGGCCCATTGATGGACCATCCTCCTTCGCTAGTCATTGCCCCTGTGCTTGGGGGATTCTCACTGTTCCATTAGAGAATGTGGCAGAGCCCCCCAGGAAGGGAATTTGATATTCTTTTTTTGACATTTTGCCTTTCATCACTGTAAGGTTTGTTGTCCTGTATGTACAGTGTCATTTTCTTCCATTTCTTCCCCCAGTGTCCTACTTTTTTTCATTTGATCTTCAAAGAAGTTTTAAGTTACAGTTAAGTTATGTACAGAATGTAAGAGTCTCCCATATATCCAAAATCCTCCCCCATCCCCCCTTGCCTTATTAATCCCCTTTTTATATGTTGATGATACATTTGTAACAACTGATGTGCAAATATTGAAACATAGCTACCAACCATGGTCAATAGTTTACATTATGGTTTACATTTTCTACCATACACTTTTATAAATTTTTGATAAAGTTTAACATGGCCTGTATACATCATTCAAAGATCACGTAGAACACTTTCATCACTGCCAAAATGCACCTTTTCCATCTATTCTATTCCTCCCCCCTCCCCTTTGTGCCTGCAGAGACCACCAGGCTTCGCATCTTGAGGACAACATTCATAGTTGCAACAACACTGAGGATTTGACACACTTCTCTGTCCTCCCGTATTAGCAGTGCCCATGCTCTCAAGAGATCCCTGCTTCCCTGTTTGAGAACATAGCGGGCCTACCCAGAATGGGAGTCCAACACATTCCCATTAATTATGTGGGTCTCCACCCACTGATACAACACACTATGATAAAATTGTCACTCACACACATCCTAGAAGCCTGCCCCAAGTGCACCCTGTCCTGAATGCTCCCACATCCAACACCATAAACTGGTAACCCTTCCTTGTCATATTGCCAAAAAAGCATTCCCAATATTGTAGATTCAATCACATATCCATCAATCCCCAGTGTTCACTAGCTCCCTCCCACAACCCTACCCCAGTTCTATGGACTATCCAACCCACCCTCCCCACACTACCCCCTGACAAACCTGCACCACCCAACCCAATAGTATCACTATACCCCTGTCATGCCCCCCCACTACAACACACTTCCACCTTATCATAGATTTCACCCATATGGGCATATAGCTCTGTGTGTCTGCTCAATTTTCTTAATTCATATCAGTGAGGTCATGTAATATTTATCCTTTAATGCCTGTCTTGCTTCACTCAACATAAGGTCCTAAGGTTCATCCATGTTATCCTGTGTGTTAATACTGAATTCCTTCTTACAGCTAAGTAATATTTCATTGTATGTATATACCACATTTTGCTTATCCATTCACCTTTGATGGGCATTTGGGTTGATTCCAGCTTTTGGCAATAGTGGACAATGCTGCTATGAACATTGGTTTGCATATATCTGTTTGTGTCCTTGCTTTCAATTCTTCTGGGTATATACTCAGGAGTGTAATTGCTGGATCATTTGGCAGACCTATAGTTAATTTTTTGAGGAACCACCAAATTGTCCTCCACAATGGCTGTACCATTCTACATTCCCACCAAGAGTGAATGAGTGTTACCATTCATCCATATCATCTCCCACACTTGTAGTCCTGTTTTTTAAATAGCTGCCAGTCAATTGGGTATAAAATATCTCATGGTAGTTTTGGTTTGCATTTCCCTAATAGCTAGTGATGTTGAGCATCTTTTCATGTGCTCTTTAGCCATTTTTATTTCTTCCTTGAAGAAGTGTCTATTCAAATCACTTGCCCATTTTTTAAATGTGTTGTTTGTCTTTTTACTTTTGAGGTGTAGGAATTCTTCATATATGGTGGCTATTAGGCTCCTGTCAGATATATGGTTACCAAATATTAGCCAAACATGTGCTGATGCAAAATACCAGAAATCTGTTGGCTTTTATAAAGGGTATTTATTTGGGGTAGAAGCTTCCAGTTACCAGGCCAGAGAGCATAAATTACTTCCCTCACCAAAGTGTATTGACATGTGTTGGGGCAAAATAGCTGCCAACATTTGCCAAGAGTTCAGGCTTCTTGGGTTCCTCTCTTCCCAGAGCTCTATTTATCTCCAGGCTCAGCTTCTGTACTCTCTCCAAAAGGCCAGCTGTAGACTATAAGGTGTATGGCTCTGTCTCTCTACCTAGGGCTTCTGCCATGCCTAAGCAGCTGTCTCTATTCCTCTGTGTTCTTCTCCTGTGTATTAATTTCCCAGCTCAAGCTGAAAACTCCCAACTCTGTCCTTGTTGGCGTTCAAGAACTGGGTCCATGAAAATGGTGCCATGGATGAGAAAGAAAGAATAAGACAAAGAGAAGAAGAACTGAGATCAGGGGACTCTCTGTCCAATATGGAGAGAAGAGCCCTGCCACCTCCTAAGGTGTGGCTTTTATTTTGGCTTTAGAACAAAGAAAATATATATGTACATATACAAAGGCAATAGATACTTGACAGTTTACATTTTACTAAAATGAGCAAGTCTTAAAGGTTAATGGCTCAGTTCCTCTTTTCCTTCCTGAAATTCACAGACATTGTAAATCTTACAAGCTCAGGATGTTTCCCCACCCAGCTCCTATTAGCATGAGACCGGCGGGCTTGTTTCCTACATTCCAACATGACCTTCTTTTTTGTCAGTAGTCATGGCCTTTAATTGAAACTCCATCATTTCGCTATTTTTTTATTAATTAAAGCTCATAGGAACCATTATATAAGCTGATACAAGGTGACCTCCTGTCACACTTGTCTTCTTCCATAGGCTCTTGTGACTGTGCCTGTCTTAGATTGTCCTCCTCTGAGAATCTTACCCATCATTGACTACCAGTCAAGCTTTTGAGCTCTTACATGGAAGGCAATTTCATTAATATTTATGCTTCTTCAGGTTCCTTAAATGAATATTTTTTGTGCAGATGTTTAGTATTAAGATCAAGGGATTATTAGTAGAATCTTTCTACTAAGTAATGCAAAATTAGTTTTTCATGGCCAAGTTTCTTAACATAAATGCATTTATTGGGTCTAATTCTTCATTTTTTTCTATGAATATATGTTATTACTATAGCCTTGACAATACAAACAATTAAAATGCATATAACAATAATTCCAAATCCAATCCAAAATGATATTTGAACTGTTTTTTGTTTCCACCAATGAAATGGCTGCACCAGTGGTTTCTTTCAATTCGTTTGATACATGCTCAATGCCTTCTTTTGCAATTCTAAAAGATTTATCGAAACATTATGCTTATATCCAGTCAAATGATTTTTCACTTCCTCCCAACATGTTCACTATTATGATAAGCCAAAAGAGTAATACAAATAGAACTTTCATTCCAATCACATTCAAGAGCTCTTAACAAGTTTAAATTATAAATTTGATTACCCAAATGTATAATAGCTGTTTCAAGATCATTCATATGATTATTCAGTTCCATATCAATGTGAGACTGGCTATGCCACATCTCACTTGCATTTTTATGCCAATCCTTACCATATTGTTGAGTCTGGACTCCTTGATGCAGAGCTGTGCCAGTGACAGCTGCAGCGGTTATGATGCCAATCAGTCCCAAGATTCCTGCTATTAAAAGTCCAATCAGTCTTTTAGTTCTTTTTAAATAATGGTTGAGGAAATGCCACAGCAACTGGGATTCTGGAGACTGCTGCCAATGTCTGGTCATCTGAACCGGTAACCATAGTCCTTTTCTTCTTCTTGCTATAAAAAAGAGTTTGATTTTCCTGCAAATATGAATTCTTAAGACACATAAATAAAGAGAAATTAATGTTCCTTTCACAAAAAGTTACCTTTCCAATGATAAAACTATAGGATCTTGTACACATACTGTAAGAAATTGAGTTATTTTTTTCTTTTTTAAACTAGTAATATCAGTTTTGCTGTCTTGCCTTTCAAAAATTGGACCAGTTCCCCAAAATAATTTCCACAAATACCTTTAAGTTTTGTTAAGTTTAGTGTCCCATGGTTATGGGATATATCTTCCTTGATTTTTCCAAATTATTGAGCTGTTAGTAAATGCTGTACTACCAAAATTCCAGAAATAAGGATTACTGTCATTTGTGATTATGGTTGAATTATTAATGAACCAAGATATGGTTGTGTTTTTAATAGGTTTTGGTATCCCTATAAGGGCCCGATCCTTTACAATTCCATAGGAATCATTAAACAACACAACCTCTGTAGGCCCATGACAAATATACCATTTGTCATTAAGTAGTCTGTTGTGAGAGTTACATGTAAGATTTACCGTATTTTCTGGTTTATATGGCAAAGAAGGGAAAATGAGAACATAAATTTGAGTTTGATTTTTCTCTGTTAAAACTATACTGTGATTTTTAGGTTGCATGCATACAGAACCATATCCAATACAAATAGGGCAGTCTATAATAGGTAAAGTTAAACTTTCTATAAGTTTCCCTTCTTCTTTTGGCTTTAAGCATAGTCATATATTTATAGGTCCTGGAAAATAGTGAGATTGATTAAGATAAATTGGGTAAGACTCATCACTCCAAGTCAACAGCTCTAGAAGAGGTGAGTTGGTTATGTATGCCCAATAAGTGTAATTATGATGTGGTATCTTACCTTGACCTAATACTTTACCTATAATTAATCCAATGTAAAACCACCATGTCCATAGTTTAAGTCTTGGCAGCATCTTCAACTCTAGGCTTGATTCTTCTGGAAGGGATCTACTGCTCTTCTCCTGTTTCTGTAATGATAAGAGCAAAACCTTGGTCCCAAAATTTTACCTCTCCTTTTTCCCATTTATTGGTTGTTTCATTTTTCCAATATATTGGTTGTCCACATTTTTCATTTTTATTCCCTTTTTTATTAACCTCCCAATGTCTTTCTGCTGCTGTGGTATTAGAAATTTGTTGTCTATTAATAAAATTTAAGGTAAGCAATGCTTTAGATAGTTTGTCTTTAGCAGATTCTCCTTCATCTCCCCCTTTTTGTTTTTGCAACATTAATTTTAATAAATGATTACTTTTTTCTACTATCACTTGTCCTTGAGAGTTATATGGAATTCCTGTAACATGTTTAATATTCCAGTCACCACAAAATTTTTTGAAAGATTGACTAAGATAGGCAGGCCCATTATCAGTTTTTAGCTGTGCTGGCAGGCCCATTACAGAAAAACAATGTAATAAATGAGAACGTACATGTGAGGCCTTTTCACCAGCTTGAGCAGTTGCCCAAATAAAATTAGAATATGTATCCACTGTCACATGCACATACTGAAGGCGGCCAAAAGAGGACACATGTTATATGTATTAGACCCAATGTCTTGGCACGCCCTTATATACTCCTGTAAAGTACTTCCATTTGCCTTTATTGGATGTAAAGCCTTTTTACACTCACTATTAGCATTATCAAAAGCCAACATTAGAATAAGAACTTCTTTAAGGTCAGGCTGAGTTACTGTCTTGTTGACTATATCTTCCAGCCTAGCTACAAATTCAACATAGGGTTCAGTATTTCCTTGAACAATTTTTGAAAATGATTGTACAGCCTGTCCAGGGGTGGCGATTCATTGCCAGGCAGCTAGGCAGCACAATTGAACTTGTACAATGGCAATATCATCATATTGAGCTTGGCAAGGAACTCCAGCCCATTGACCTATTCCTAATATTTGTTCAGCAGTAATAGGCACTGGTGGATTTTGCTGTTGATTTCGTTGTGCTACAATATTAGCTTCATCAGCCCACCAAGTTTTAAATTTTAAAAATTCTGCTGGACTAAGAACAGCTCAAGCTAACAAATCCCAGTCCCAGGGTATTAATCTGTCTGCTTGTGCCATTCCTTGCACCAATCCTTGAGTATAAGGAGAATTTACACCATATTGAGTGCATGCTTGTTTTAATTCTTTGATAGTTTTAAAAGGAATAGGAGCATGCTCATATTGTACACCCCCTTGGGGATTGTCAGCATCTACTGGAATTTGAGTTACTGTTACTGGAAAAGTAGAAAGGAGTTGCATAGTCTCTGAATCTCCCTCTCTACTTCCCTGTGCTATACTTTTCATAATTGACGAGGATTGTGCTGGCACAAAAACAGAAACTTTAGGAGGGTCATCAAATGTTGTAAAAAATGGATCAGTAGATACCTTAGGCAGTGCAGATGCTGGTTGAAAAGACAATAAATCATAATTTGGAGCGGATGGCATAGCAACTGCTGGAAAAGTTCCATAAACTTCCTTTATCCTTTCCTCCTTTTTTATTAGACCTGAGTTTATCTGTTTTTGCCTGTTCATTAACCTTTTCATGTATATTTTCATTAAAATCACCATTAGCTTGTTCTGCTATCGGTCCAGCAATAGCAGTATCCTCTTTACAATCTTCAACTTCATCTGATTGTAAAGGTTCAAGAGCAACAGAAATAAGACTACACAAAGACCATACATGAAGGGGAATTATTTTTCCCTTTTGATAAACCCTTTTTAAAGCTTTCTTCACTAACTCCCAAAGTTTCAGGTTTAAAATATCCCACCCTTGTGGCTGAAACCAATAACAACATTTCTGTACAAGAGAAAAAATTTCCTCCAAACCGGTGCATTTTAATAAAGTTTTTAACACTCTAGAGAACTCTTCAAAGTTCAAGTGCTGATTACCCATTACCCTGATGATTCCAAGGATGAAGCTTACCTTTTCTGTTTTCTTTTTCTTTTAAAACCGCTCTCAGGAGCTCCTTGGTCCGCGCACTGACTGAAAGAAAAGTTTCATTTTTGGAGCCCCACATTGGGCGCCATATGTTGGTGTTCAGGAACTGGGTCTGTGAAAATGGTGCTGTGGATGAGAAAGAAAGAATAAGACAAAGAGAAGAAGAACTGGGATCAGGGGACTCTCCGTCCGATATGGAGAGAAGAGCCCCGCCACCTCCTAAGGTGTGGCTTTTATTTTGGCTTTAGAACAAAGAAAATATATACAAAGGCAATAGATACTTGACAGTTTACATTTTACTAAAATGAGCAAGTCTTAAAGGTTAATGGCTCAGTTCCTCTTTTCCTTCCTGAAATTCACAGACATTGTAAATCTTACAAGCTCAGGATGTTTCCCCACCCAGCTCCTATTAGCATGAGACCGGCAGGCTTGTTTCCTACATTCCAAGGTGACCTTTTTTTTGTCAGTATTCATGGCCTTTAATTGAAACTCCATCATGTCCTCAGCCATGTTTTTTCTCTTTGAGTCCCCACCCACCAAGGGGCAGGGACTCAATGCCCTACTGATATGGTTCAATCAAAGTCCTAATCATAATTTCAATTAAAAGTGATACCTCTGAAAGACCAGTTTACAAACATAATCCAACAACTATTTTTGGAATGCATAAACAATGCTAAACTGTGACAAATGGTGAAAGTAGGCATCCTTATCTTATTTCCAATCTTAGAGGGAAAGCTTGAAGCGTTCACCATTGTATATGATGTTAGCTGTGGATTTTTCATATATACTGTTTATAATGTTGAGGAAGCTTTCTTCTATCCCTATCTTTTGTAGTTTTTTTAATCAGTAAAGTGTGCTGTATTTTGTCGAATATTTTTCCTGCATCTATAGAAATGATCATGTGATTTTTTACTTTCAATCTGTTTATGTGGTGTATAGCATTGATTTTCATATGTTGAACCATCCTTATATACTGGGGATGAAATCCATTTGGCCATGGTGTATAATTCATTTGATGTGTTGTTGAAAATATTTAGAAAGTATTTTGTTGAGGATTTTAGCATCCGGTATCATTAGCGAGATTGGTCTGTAGTTTTCCTTTCTTGTGGCGTCTTTGGTTTTGGTATAGGGTGATGTTGGCATCATAAAATGAGTTAGGCAATGTTCCTTCCATTTCTATTTTTTGGAAGAGTTCAAGCAGGATTGATATTGGTTCTTTCCAGAATATTTGGAATAATTCACCTATGAAGCCATTTGGTCCTGGGCCCTTCTTAGTTGGGAGCTCTTTAATGACAGATTCTGTCTCGTTAATTCTGATTGGTCTGTTGAGTTCATCAATTTCTTCTTTCATCAATGTAGGCTGCTTGTGTGTTTCTAGGAATTTGTCCATTTCCTCTTAGTTATACATCTTGTTGGCATATAATTTTTCAAAGTAGCATCTTATGATACTCTGTTTCTGTGGGGTCAGTGGTGAAATCCCCTTCCTGGTTTCTTATTCTGTATAATTTCATCTTCTCCCTTTTTTTTATTTGTTAGTCTAGCTAAGGCTTTTTAAATTTATTGATCTCAAAGAACCAGCTTTTGGTTTTATTTATTTTTTTCTAGTGCTTTCTTAATTTCAATTTCATTTAGTTCTGCTTTAATCTTGTTATTTCCTCCATTCTACTTCCTTTGGGGTTAGTTTGTTGTTTTTTATCTTACTTCTCCAGTTAGATCTTTGATTTTAGCTTTCTTTTTTGATATATGCTTTTATGGCTATGAATTTCCCTCCCAGTACAGCTTTTGCTGCATCCCATAGGTTTTGATAAGTTGTGTCCTTATTTTCATTTGTTTCAAGATAGTTACTGATTTCTTTTTGAGATTTCCTCCTTTATCCACTATTTGTCTAAGAGTGTGTTGTTTAACGTCCATATCTTTGTACCTAATCTGGTTCTCTGGCCCTTACTGATTTCCAGCTTCATTCCATTCTGGTCAAAGTAATTACTTTGTGTAATTTCAATCTTTCTGAATTCATTGAGAGTTTTTCTGTGGCCTAGCATGTGGTATATCTTGGAGACTGATCCATGTGCACTGGAGAAGGATATATATCCCAAAGTATTTGGGTGTAATGTTCTGTATGTGTTTATTAGGTCTAGATCCTTTAATGTATTATTCAAAATCTTTGTTTCTTTATTGATTCTCTGTTGAGATGCTCTGTCTCATGGTGATAATGGTATATTAAATTCCCCCACTATAATTGTATAATTGTCCTTTCTTGTTGATGGATTACCCCTTTTATTACTGTATAGTGTCTGTCTTTGTCTCTTACAATAGTTTTGCATTTAAAGTCTATTTTATCCAATATTAATATAGCTACTCCTGCCCTTTTTTGGTTATTGTTTGCTTGTAAAATAATTTTCCACCAATTTACATTCAGCTTCCTTGAATCCCTGGGTCTAAAGTGGGCTTCTGGTAGACAGCATATAGATGAGTCATATTTCTTTATCCATTCTACCAATCTATGTCTCTTGACTGGTGAGTTTATTCCATTAACATCCAATGTTATTACTGTTGAGGAATTACTTACATTAGCTATATTTTCTTTGGGTTTATGTATGTCATATGTTGTTTTTATTTTTCTTTTTGTCTTTTTAGTTTTTCTTACACTCTCCTCTAACTCTTGTTTTTTTCCCTTTGATCTTCAGATCTCCCTTTAGTATTTCTTAAAGTGCAGATTTCTATATGCATACTCTCTTAATTTCTGTTTATCAGTATATATTTTGAACTATTCCTTATTTTTGAATGCCAAGTTTGCTGGATAGAGTATTCTTGGCTGGAAGTATTTTTCTTTCATCACTTTAACTATGTCATACCACTGCCTTCTTTCTTCCATTGTTTCAGATGAGAAATCAGCACTTAATCTTATTGAGTTTCTCTTGTATGTGATGGTTCTCTTTTCTCTGACTGCTTTCAGTATTCTCTCTTTGTCCTGAGCATTGGACAAGAGGATCAATAACTCACAGCTTGCTGTTTCAGCCTCTTCCTCTCTGTCCTTGACTCTCCTGGGAGTTATGAAGGAATGTCCTGGTGTGCTATACCCCAAAGCATGTCACAAAGAAGCCCTTAGCTCCTTCTCAGTTGTTTTAGTGAGAGTTGAGCTTTATCTGCCTACCCTATTGACCATGTTCCCACATTAAAATCAAGTTTTAACTAGTTGATCTTATGGCTACAGCAAGCAGTTTGTTGATGAATGTGTCAAATAGTTTTCACTCTCTGTTAGTACAAATTAATATCCTTTCCTTAAAAAAATGTTAGACATTTTTGGTTTTGAATTTGATTTTCATCAGAAAATAATGGTAAGATATTGTATATCTTTAAGTTCAAACTATAAAATCAAAAAACATGAGATACCTGGCGGCATTCCACTATCACAGGCTTCATTCATGGAGTACTGAACTCTCTTTGGCACAGTGTACACAGCCATTCATGACTTCTTCACCACAATGTCCTTTCTGATAGCAGAGTTGCCAAGCAGCTTTATGATGAGCAGGACTTAAGTTTGCTATAGTTGTTTTTCCTATTATCCATGATAAAATTTTGGCCCAATAATATGATATAATTGACAAGCAAAAATAAAACAAACAAATGTATTTTACATCATTTGATTATTATACAAAAATAGGCACATCTATTTTTAACACAGTATTAATAGTACCTAATTTTTAAAAATTTTTAATTAATAAAATAATTACTAATGGAATTGAATGTGAGGGAAGAAAAGTATAAACAAATGCTCAAGCCAAGAAAAAATAATGAATTTAGAACAATTTGTAAGAAAAAAAGTAGTTAAATAAAATAGGGGAAATATTACACTTTCAATGGTAGGATATGCTGTTATAGTTTAAGGGTATTGGGGCTAGTTTCCAATCAAGGACTACAAAATATTTAATGACAATAATTCTATTAGTATTAATTGAAAATATTCCTTACTTTCTAGGCAACAAGTTGGCAGATACATTGGGTTTATCAAAAAGATGAATTCCCTAAGATATTTTTATAAAAACTCCTGTTTCTTTAAATCCAGAGACATCATCATACAATTTTTAAAAGGCAAATAATTCAAATAGAAACATCTTTTCTTTACCTATAAAACTAAAACATGGTATTTTGAAAAAAAAAAACTCATTTAGAAAATGAAGGAAGCTAAATGGATGATTTACTATAAAAATATTTTAAAACTTAATTAATATGGCAATTTCAGAAACTCTAAATAATAAAACCAAATTTGAAAACACCTATCTTTGAAACAGGGAGTGGGATATAGAGAGAATGGAGCTAAACATCATTGCTGTAATAAGTTCAGGCTTCACCCCTCACAGCTTTTCCTAGGATTCCAACAATGTGTTTCAGACTAAGATGACACTTTTGTCTGCTTCTCATTCTCCTCTTAATATTGCTGCCAAAAGTGAGGAATGCAATGAATGTGCCACATTAATGAAGGATGTTTATGTGGGAGGGTGTGGGAGGTGTGGGGAGTGAGGCATAAGGGAATCCTATATTTTTTGTGTAATATTTATGTAATCTAAGTATCTTTTTAAAAATAAAAATTATTATTTTAAAAAAATTATTTAAAACATGGGGTTGGGGTGGGTGCTTTTCTCATCTTTATAGAAATCTGGCAGTATTCTGAGAAGTGCATTTTTATTTTTCCTGTTCTCTATTCTGATTCCTTCATGTTAATAATCTCACCTGAGTAAAGAGGGAATTCTATGAAAGTGATCTGTCCTGTAGCCTCCATTATTTCCAAGGCAAAGTGACACAGGTAGTTTACCAGAGTGTAAATATTGGCATATTCTAAGGCTAGACCAAATGACTCCCAGCAATTTCTGTATTTGAAGGGCGGGTGTTCCCAGTGCAGCAGAAGGGCAGCTCCCAGGATTCTCTAAGATTCACACCTCAGGCCCTCTGTGTTTTCAGTGACTTTCAGAAGGAGAGAAATGTGTCTTTTGGATACCCTGCAGCTATATGGAGTGTTCTGTGCAAAACCTGTTTCCAATAGGCAGTGGGATTTTAACACCCTATTTTTGAAAACTAAATTGTCACTCTTATTCTTACCATAATATCAACATTAAAAGTACTTATAAGTTTAATGATATTATCTACAGCAAATGCTTTAATGTTAACAATGCATATAATTTTTAAGTTAGTCCTGTGAAGTAAGAGCAAACTCATGATTTTAAACAGTGATATAAATCCTAAACAAAGTGCTCTAAAATAATAAAATACAGCATTGGAACAGTGAACCTGCATCAGTTAAATTCCATTAAAGAGAACACAAAGTAACCAGAAAAACAAGAAAACCTACTAGATATTGGTAGGGTTAGCAGTTGTTTCTGGAAAAATATTAAACCCTGACTTGTTCATTTTCCTACTGTCTGCTTCTCTGGGTTGCTGATCTGAGCAAGGATCAGGTAACTGTTAGTAGGTGGTAGGAAAAATGGATGAAGACAAAATAAATGGAGCAAGAATGTCTGATTATCTCCACCTCATTTATAATAGGAGGATGTCTGCCTGCAAATCACCTAAAAATGAATAAGACCTATGAGGACAGAAAGACATAAAAACCAAAATGCATGCATTTTTCCTTCACATTTTCTTAAACATGAAGGAAATATCACTCAACAGGTTTTTAAATAGTGCAAATTTCAACTATTATTCTAACATATAAAATTATTAGAACTTCAAATACCTAAGTTTGCAAATTCAATTCAGAGGAAAAAAAATTTTCGCTTCTCTCCAAATGTTCAGGACATATTACATTTAGTCCTCATTTACTAGTGTCTCACTAGATAACCATATTTTGGCCCCACTTAAAAATTCACCAACTGCATTCCTAGAATGATTCACTTGCATAGATTCCCTGCAGGAGAAAATAGAAAAGAAGATGAGAGGTACTCTGATGTCCCAGAGGCTTCCTGAGGACTGCTGCTTTGGAACAACATCCTGCTTTGCTCCAGCCCTGCCCAGCAGGCTTGCAAAGTGCTTCTCCTGTGCTTCTGGGTGTGACCTGCTGAGCAGGTCAAATTAGTCTGCCAGGAGGGAGAGCCTGTGGAAAGCAGTGATGAAGCTGCCACCTTTGATCTGCACCTTGGGAACCCAGCAGAAGTAAAATTTCCAGCTTTACATGTGCTCCAGAGAGCCATGGCAGAAAAACACTGTGCAGGTAGACAGGCTTGGAACAACATTCCCTAAAATACTGCTCCAAGCTGTCATCCTGGCTGTCCATGTGCTGAAGAGTGTCTGGCTTCAGTTTTTGGATTTTTAAAAAATAAATTAAAATGATTTCTTACTATTATAAAAGAAAAGTAAATACTATAAAGTAAATTGATTTCAGTTATATTAGAATGATTTGAAATAATGTTCACTGAATCTGATATTCCGATTCCATAAGTCACTCATATGTGTGATATTTGATTTGAAGGCACTTGACTCATATCTTCTTATCAAATACTGGGGAAATAAAACAATCCTGCTTACAAAAAAATAAAACCCCATACCAATACGGAAAAGAGAAAATTTATTATTGGTTAAGAATGATCAGGTTTACATGCATATAAAATAGCATGCCAGTGATTATTATGTCTGGACAGAATTTCATACAAATTTACAGTGTAAAGCAGGTGAAAGAACAATGAAAACTTCTCTTATCTCCTTGAGGGACAAATGATTGCACTTTGTGGTTGTTCCCTATATACTCAGTGTTGGGAATTGAATCTAGTCCAACAAAAGAGATGTTTAATTTCTAATCCCAGGTACTGTGGTTGTGAACCCATTTGTAAATATGATATTTGAATATGGTATTAGTTAAGGAGAGGCTAAGCTGCATGAGTTTGGACCTTAATCCAATAAGATTGAAGTCCTTATTAGCAAAAATTGAAAGTCAGAAAAGGAGAAAGATTTCCATGTGATGAATGCTGAGATGCATCTACAAGCCAAAGAACCCCAAGAATTGCTGTCAAGCTAGCACCAGATCACTACAGATCCTGGGAGAAAGCATGGCATGTGGATACCCTGATGTTAGGCTTCTAACCTTCAAAGTCATGAGACAATAAATTCCCCAGGAAACTGGTGGGGAGATGATGATGGATAATGGCTGTCCCAGGGAATGGAGAGAGTCTGAAGCTGCAGACAGGATAATCCCATCCATGTTACCCATGGGATATAAGCCCCCTCTCAATTGAAGGATGGGGGGAAGGGCTATGGGCTAGAGTGGACTTACTGGTATTCTACTGTAGACATATTGTGATTCAAGCAATGGAAGAAATTACAACATTGATGTGGAGCAAGTGGCCACTGGAGGCTCTGGGGGCAGGGAGAGGGAAAAGCAATTGTAATACAGGGAATTTTTTGGGACTTGGGAATTGTCCTGAGTGACATTGCAATGACAGATATAGGCCATTTTATATCATCATATAACATGCAGATTTATTTGGGAGAGAGTGTGGTCTACAATGTGAACTATGGTCCATGCTTAATGGCAAAGCCCCAGGATGTGTTTATTGATTGCAATTAATGTGCTACACTAATGAAGGATGTTTATGTGGGAGGTCGTGGGAGGTGTGGGAGGAGGGACATATGAGAATCCCTATATTTTTTGTGTAACATTAATGTAATCTAAGGATCTTTAAAAAAATTAAAATTAAAAAAATTCCCATTGTTTAAACCCACCAGTATGTGTTATTTGTCATGGAAGCCCTGGTAAACTAAGACATTCTGTGATCTTCTCTGGAAATAATTTTGGAAGTATGTGTTTACAGTTCCAAGTGTTAGATGGCCCAAAACATTGTAGTGTAAAATCAAAAGTTCAGTGTTCTTATTGGGCTTATTATGTTTACAAGGAGATAATCTAAGGAGGGAGAATGGGAGGCAGCTGCCCCTTTCCTCTTTATTAAGCAAAGAAAATTTCACCCTTTCACCCTTACACAAGTGAGAAAAACAATTTGAGTGATACTTGTTAAGAATCTGAGTACACAAGAGAGCTGTTTGTGTGTGTTTATATGTGTGTCACTTTTAAAAAACAAATCCATTTTATTGATACATATTAATAAAGAATAAATCAATTCAAAGTGCACAGTAATAGTGTTCAGTAAAATCACATAGTTGTGTATTCATCAGTTCAGTTAGTTTTAAAGCATTTTCATTATTCCAGTAGTAGTAGTAGTAGTAATAATTAATAATAATAATAATAATAATAATAATAATAATAATGAAACCCAACCAACCAAACTGATCTCATCACCTCCCAATCTCTCTACACTTCCCCTGCTAAACATAGATGCGATTCCATTTCCTTCTCTCTAGTTTATTTTTATATTTTGTAAAAACAGTCATATATATGCAATATCACCTATATTCTTATTTTGCATGAGGTTTGACTATGTTATACAGTCCCATATAACATTTTTTAGGTTTCCTTTTAGAAATATAAAAGTCCTTAGGCTTTCCCTTTCAACCACTGTCATAGCCATATAATAGCTCTGCTAGTCATGAACAGCATGATGTGCTTTCACCATTTCCCTTCATTATCAAAGATTTACAAACAACTTTAACCAATTCTGTACAGATTAACCCTTATCTTTCCATTCTCTACCATCATTCTATTTTCTAGTGACCTATATTCTAATTATTAATTCCATGAGTTTATATATTTAGTTCATAATAGCACAATTGTATAGTATTTGTCCTTTTGTGTCTGTCTTGCTTCGCTCAACATGATGTCCTCCAGGTTCATCCATGTTGTCATATGTTTCACAACTTCATTTATTCTTACCACTGCATAATATTCCATCCTGTATATACACCACAATTTGTTTATCCATTCATCAGTTTAAGGACACCTGGTTTGTTTCCAACTTTTGACAATAATGAATAATGCTGCTATGAACATCGCTGTGCAGATTTCTATCATGGCACTGCTCCCAGATCTTCTATGTATATACCTAGCAATGGTATTGTCTGGTCACATAGAAAGTTGATATTTAACTTCATTAGAAACAGCCATATAGTCATCCACAGTGGCAGTACCATTCTACATTCCCACCAAAGTGAATAAGCATTCCTATCTTTCCAAATCCATTCCAATAATTACAGTTTTTTTTTTTTTTTTTTTTACTTTTTAATAGTGGCCAGTCTAATAGGTTTGAAATGATATCTCATTGTAGTTTTGATTTGCATTTCCCAATTACTAGTGATGTTGAATACTTTTTCATGTGTTTCTTTGCCATTTCTATTTCTTCTTTGTACAATTGCATTTCAAGTCCTTTGCCCACTTTTTAATTGGGTAATTTTTCTTTTTGTTGTTGGATGTATGATCTCTTTATAAATCATGATTATTAAACTCTTACTGGATATGTGATTGCCAAATATTTTCTCCCATTGAGACAGCTGCCTTTTCATGATTTTGACAAAGTTCTTTGAGGTGCAAAAGTGTTTAATTTTGAGGAGGTCCCATTTATCTATTTTTCTTTCGTTGCTCATGCTTTGGTTGTAAGTTTTAAGAAACTACCACCTACCACAATATCTTGAAGATGTTTTCCTACATTATCCTCTAGGAGTTTTATAGTTGTAACTTTTTATATGTAGTTCATTGATCCATTTTGAGTTAATTTTTTGCCTAAGGTGTGAGATAGGGATTGTTTTTCTTTCTTTTGAATATAGATATCCAGTTCTGCCAGGGCCATTTTTGAATAGACTGTTTTGGCCCAGCTGAATGAGCTTAAAAACCTTATCAAAAATCACTTGACTGTAGATATAAGGGTCTATTTCTGAATTCTCAATTTAGTTCTATTGGTCAATATATCTCTTTAGGCCAGTACCATGCTATTTTTTTTTTTAAACCACTTTACCTAAGTAAAATGGTTCAAAGTCAGGAAATGAGAGTTCTCCAACTTCATGCTTTATTTTAAAGATAATTTTAGCTATTTGAGGACTCTTACCTTCCAAGTAAATTGGATAATTGGCTTTTTGATTTCTGCAAAAAGGCTGTTGAGATTTTTATTGAGATTGCATTGAATCTGTAAATCAGTTTGGCTCGAATTGACATCTTAATGATATATGGTCTTCTAATCCATGAACATGGAATATTCTTCCATTTATTTAAGTCTCCCTTTGTTTCTTTTAGCAATGTTTTGTACTTTTCTGAATACTGGTCCTTTATGTCCTTGGTTATGTTTACTCCTAAATATTTCATTATTTTAGTCACTAAATGGATTTTTCCCCTGATTTCCTCTTCAGATGACACATCAGTAGGATATAGAATCGCTATTGATTTTTGCATATTAATCTTGCATCCCACCACTTTGCTGAACTAGTCTATTAGTTCTAGTAACTTTGTTGTGGATGTTTCAGGATTTTCTATATATAGGATCATACCATGAGAGAATGGTGAAAGTTTTACCTATTTGGGTGCCTTTTATTTCTTTATCTTGCCTAACTGCTCTAGCTAGTAATTTTAGCACAATATTGAATAATAATGATGACAGTGGGCATCCTTGTCTTGTTTCTCAACTCAGTGGGAAAAGTTTCAGTCTTTCACCATTGAGTACAATGCTAGCTGTTAATTTTTCATACATGCACTTTACCATATAGAGAAAGCTTCCTTCTATCGCTTACATTTGGAAGGTTTTGGTCATAAAAGGGTGCTGTAGGGAAGCGGCTGTGGCTCAATCAGTGGGGCTCCCGTTTACCCGCCCGCACGGCGTGGTTGGCTGACCCGGCGAGCACAAGCAGCAAGGGGGGGATAAATGAATAAATAAATAAAATCTTTAAAAAATAAATAAATAAATAAAATAAAAGGGTGCTGTATTTTGTCAAATTCCTTTTCTGCATCAATTGAGGGAATCATGTGATTTTTCTTCTGCAATTTATCAATTTATTATTTTAGTCACTATTATAAATGGATTTTTCCCCTGATTTCCTCTTAATTTTCTTTTGTTGAACCACACTTGCATACCTGGATAAAACCCACTTGATCATGGTGTATAATTCTTTTTATGTGCATTTTTATTTAGTTTGTTAGTATTTTGTTGAGGATTTTTCATCTATACTCATTAGAGATATTTATAATTTTCTTTTTTCATAGTATTTTTTCTGGTCTTGCTATTAGGGAGAGGTTGGCTTCATAGAATGAGTTTGGTAGTGTTCTTTACTGTTCAAGTTTTTGAAGAGCTTGAGCAAGACTGATGTCAGATCATCTTTGAATGATTAGTAGAATTCATTGTGAAGCCATCTGGACCCAAGCTTTTCATCTTTGGGAGGTTTTTGATGACTGTTTCAATCTCTTCACTTGTGGTTAGTTTGTTGAGGTCTTCTATGTTTTCCAGGGTTAGTGTAGGTGGTCTCTGTGTTTCTAGGAATTTGTCCATCTCACCTACATTGTCTAGATTTTTGGCATACAAGGTGTTCATAGAATCCTCTTGTGATCACTCTTAATTCTGCGAGGTTAGTGTAAATGTCCTCCCTCTCACTTGTAATTTTTTATTTGATTCTTCTCTCTTTTTCTTTGCCATTCTAGCTAAGCATTTGTCAATTTTGTTGATCTTCTCAAAGAACCAACTTTTGGTTTTGTTGAATCTCCCTATTTTTTCCCCCAATTCCTTTTATTTTTGCTCTGAGTTTTATATTTCTTTCCTTCAGTTTGATTTAGGAATAGTTTGCTGTTCTTTTTCTAGTTCCTTCAGGTAGCAGTTAGATCTTCAATTTTAGCTCCTTCTTTTTTTAATGTAATCATTGAGGGCTATAAATTTCCATCTCAGCATGGCCTTTGCAGTGTCCCATATGCTTTGATATGTTGTCTTCATTTTCATTCATCTCAAGATATTTGCTGGATTCTCTTGCAATTTCTGTTTTGACCCACTGATTATTTAAGAATTTGTTGTTTAATCTCCATATATTTATGAATTTTCCATTTTTCCATCCATTATCAATTTCCACCTTCATTCTGCTATGATAAGAAAAAGTTTTTTGTTTAATTTCAATCCTTTACAATTTATTCCGACTTATCTTGGAACCCAACATATGGCCTATATTGGAGAAGGACCATGAGTGCTTGAAAAGAAAGTATATCCTGCTGTTTTGGGGTGCAATGCTCTTTAGATGTCTGTTAGGTCTAGTTCAGTTATCATAGCATTCAAGTGCTCTCTTTCTTTATTTATCTTCTTTCCAGAAGTTCTATCCAATACTGAGAGTGGTGTATTTAACTCTCCCACTATTATTGTAGAGATGTTTATTTCTCCCTTCAGTTTTGCCAGTTGTACCACATGTAACTTGGAACACTTGGGTTAGATGAATAAATATTTAGTATAGTTCTTTCTTCTCAGGGACTTGCCCTTTTTATTAATATATAATGACCTTATTCACCCCTTAAAACAGTTTTCCATTTAAAATCTATTTTGTCAAATATTAGTATTACTACTCAAGTTTTTTTGGTTGCTATTTGCATGGAATAGTTTTTTCCAACATTTCACTTTATATCTGGTTTTGTCTTTATGTCTGAGTTGACTTATAGACAACATACAAATGGTTCTTAATTTTTATCCATTCTATCAGTCTATGTCTTTTGATTGGCAAGTTCAGACATTAACTTTCAATGTTATTAATGTAAAAGCATTACTTACTTCATCCATTTTGTCCTTTGGCTTTCTGTTATCATATCATACTATTGTCTGTCTTTTTCCACTTTAATTACTCTTCCTAATAATCTTCATTTCTACATTCTTCTCCAAATCTCTTGCCTTTCTTTTTCCTATCAGGCTGCAACACTCCCTTTTGTAGCTCTTGTAATTTTGGCCCTTTGGTAACATATTCTATGAGTTTTTGTTTGTCTATGAAGACTTTGAACTCACCCTTATTTTTTAAGGATAGTTTTCCTAAATACAGAATTCTTGGGAGGTAGTTGTACTCTTTCAGTACCTTAAAAAACATCATACCATTTTCTTCTCTCCTCAATGATTTCTGATGAGAATTTGATCTTATTGAGGTTCCTTTTTATGTGCTGCTTTGCTTTTTACTTGCTGGTTTCTGAATCCTCTCTTCAACTCTTATATTTGTCATTCTGAATAGTTTGTGACTCATGTTAGGTTTATTTGTATTTATCCTGTTTGGAATATGTTTTCCTTCTTGGATATTGATATTTATTTCTTTCATATGGGATGGGATGTTTTTGGTCATTATTATCTCAAATATTCTTTTTCACCTTTTCCATTCTTTTCTCCTTCTGGGAAACCAATAATGTAAATGTGTGTTTCACATTGTCATCAAATTCCCTATGACCCTGTTCCATTTTTTTTCATTCTCTTCTCCTGTCTTTCAGTTCAGATGTTCTATCGATATCATGCCAGGGACTCATTAATGGGGTGCAGATTTTCCTCCAGGAATTAGGCTACAGAGAACATCTAAAGCAGTTTTGCCCATGCAATTTCTATACCTGCCTGTAGATAGTGCTCATCAGTGTACATTTCAACGGAGGTGTTTCTTTCAATCTCCATTTTCCTGTGCTTTGGTCTGGCCATAGCTGAGTTTGAAAGCAGGCTCTGCTGGCTGAATTCACTGAAGAAAAGCCCCCAACCACTTTCTCTTTTTCCTTGGAACAGCTGACAGGGAGGAATATGTTTGTTCCCTTCTCAGTCAGCTGCAGTCATCCAGGGGGGTTAGCCAGTTAAATATCTTGGGGGTGGGGGATAGGAGCCCTTCCCAGATGCCACAAGGGTTTGGTAACTCACATTTGTTGTTTAGAGTTCTTTTTTGTTTTCTGTCTGTCACCCTCCTGGGAGTTGTGAAGTTCTGTCCTGGTCTGCTGACACCCAAAGTAGGTCACTCAGACACTTTTTGGCTCTTTCTCTATTGCTTTTTTGAGACTGTTGAGCCCTGCCTGCTTTATTCCTATGCCATTTTCCCACAATTCTGGCTTTGGTATTTTTAAAGATTTATTTTATTTATTTATTTCTCATCCCTCATTTTTTGCTCTTGCTGTCTGCTCTCATGTCAGTTTGTTGTGTACTCGTTTACTTTTTAGGTGTCACCAGGAACCAAACTTGGGATATCCCATGTGGGAGGGAGGCACCCAATTGCTTGAGCCACATCTTCTCCCTGCCTATTATGTCTATCATTGTATTTATTCATGGTGTCTCTTTGTTGTGTCATCTCATTGTGTCACCTTGTTGCATCAGCTTAACCATGCCAGCCCAATGCATCACCTTGCTGTCTTGCTTGTCTTCTTTAGGAGGCACCAGAAACCAAACCTAGGACCTCCCATGTGGTAGTTGGCTATCCAACTGCTTGAGGCACATCTGCTTCTCTGGCTTCAATTTTAATTTTGAGGAGTTTCTCCTTGGAAGTAGCCCTTGTTCACTGATGGGTCCATTCTTGAAGGAGAGCAGCAGTCCTCTAATTGTGGAGCTGTAGCTTTTCTATATCCATTTAAAAGATTTCACAGAGCCATTCTGTATATGAGGCACGCTCTTCCCAATATATAAGGCATTATGGAAAAGGTTGTGATCCTTTTCTGTAGAGTGAAGAGACTAGTCCCAAACCAATGTGAATTTTAAGTCCTTTTCATCACTCAATTGGGTATTTTCACTTATAGCAAATTCTGTCATTTGCTTCACCCACTGGTGAGGACAGTTGAATAGCAATGTGCCTAGCAGTGAGATGCAGGTACTGTTGTACAGGACCAATAAGAAAGTTTCAAAGAACTCAAACACAACTGGAGATTGTTCTAACAGTTGCCATGTGGCATCCAAGAACAGCAAAAAAAGGGAGACTCTTTTTCTGATCTCTTTAAATGGTTGCATCTGTTCTCATACTGAGAGCTGGCCATGAGCCACTCCTTCTGTATCACACACTGAAATACAGCAATTGTTCTAATATAGGTATCCAGCATCACTTGAATAAGAGAAACTATGAAATAACTCAAATCTCTTCCTCCTCTTCTTGTAGGATTGCAGAGATAAATTTGCTCTCCAGCATGTACATAAGTTCTACTGAACATTTAATAAACACCCTTACATATTATAACTACCCAGTACTTTCCAATGAAGATAGCTTTTTCTGTTAAGTTTCTTCAAAAGGCACATTATCACATAGTTGCTTAAGTTTTACAAATGCCATCTGTATTTCTTGGATATTAGGTAAGGTCTTATTCAAATCCAATTTGTAAAAATCAGTTCTCTGTGGATGGTTTCTAGTTATTGCATTATAGATATTTTGATCAATTTTTCACTGCTGCAACACATCTTTTATGATGGCCCATCTCACAAAGGCACTGCCATTAGGGTGGCTCCAGCACAAGAGTGGCACCATTCTTCCAACAAATAATGGGAAAAGAACTTTAGGTCTTGGTCTACTAAAGAACTAAACAGTACAAAGTTTCTGGAAGGCAAGTGGATATTATGTAACACTCATTAATGGAACAAACTTTCCTTCCAGAAATACCCATCCTCTTGATTTCTCTGTCTGACTCTGAATAAGATTCAAACAGAGGATTTTTGGCTGTTGCTCCACCATCTCATACTCCACCTCCTAAGGGGAGTGCATTTATTTTGTTGGCTGAAATCTGGTATTTTTTGCCAACATAATCAAATGCAAAGAATAGCTTCAGGTCTTTTGGCTGGGAATAATGAGCTATTGTTAGGTATACCTTTTTGGCAGTTTTGGTGCCATGATTTATCAAACCAAAATCTGACAATCCTGAAATCTTTACAATGAACAAACTGTTGGATTAAGTTTTAGTTTCTGTTGGAGCCTAGGACTTTCTGCTTTTTTGTGGTGAATTAATGTGACAATTTACTCAATACATATCAAAGGGACATCCTGTTCAACAAGAAGGTTTTTGTAATGGAATTTCTGTAATGACATTGAATTATATGGAATAAAGGGAAAACATTTTTTTACATAAATGTTATATATATATTTTTTAAAAGGTGCTTAGATTACCTAAATATTACACAAAAATTACAAGGATTCCCATGTTCCCCACCTCCCACACCTCCCACAACATCCCACACAAACATCCTTCATCAGTGTGGCACATCACCTGCAATGGATATACACATCCTGGGGCCTTGCCACCAAGCATAGACCACAGTTCACATGATAGACCACACTCTCTCCCACACAGTTCTGCATAGTATATGCTGATGTAAAATGGCCTACATCCATCACTACAATGCCAATCAGGACAACCCCCAAGTCCCACAAAACCCCTGTATTTCAACTGCCCTTCCCCTCCCTGCCCTGAAAATGTCCAGTGGCCACCGGCTCCACCTCACTGTTATAATTTCTTCCATTGCTTGAATCACAATATGTCTAAAACAAAATACCATTAAGTCCACTCTAGTCCATAGCTCTTCCCCCAATCCTGAGGGACTGGGATGAGGATGTCCACTCCACCTCCAAGCAAAAGAGAGCTTATATCCCATGGATATGGTAGATGGGATTATCCTGCCTGCAGCTGCAGGCCCTCTCCATTCCCTGGGATGGCTATTGCCCATCATCATCTCCTCGTCAGGTAACTTGGATGAGTCCATTGAGCTGTAGAGTAGGAGTTGCAGCTCCACCGAGATTCCAGGCACAGCTGGCACATGGGCAGGCCAAAGGCTCCAGTCTCTGGAAGCACACCTAAAACTTCAGCATCACATATAGGTTTGAATAGAAGGGACTGGTGGACCATGTGTAGGGAGGACTTATTTGAGTCCAACTCTGTCACTCTCAGGAGCACAGATTCCAAAGTAGAGCCCACTAATAAGGCTATCCCTCCTTATATAGGACCTGGGTGTCTCCAGAGCCCTCAGGAGCCCCTCTGAGTGGGATGATATACACTTTGGTGTTCTATGAGATCCTACTGAGGTGTGCGTAAGCGTTACCTCTGGGATGACCTCCTGACTCTCTTTGAAGTCTCTTAGCCACATGAACTCATTTGTCTTTACATTTTCCCCCTTTTATTCAAGGTCTTTTTCCAATCGTGTTGCCAGTTGGCACTTGATATTAATCCCTCATTGCCAGGGTGGCTCATCCCCGGGAGTCATGTCCCACACTGGGGGAGAAGGCAATGCATTCATATGCTGAGTTTGGCTTAGAGAGGAGCCACATTTGAGCAACAAGGAGGTTCTCAGGTGGTAACCCTTAGGCACCCCATAACAGTAGGCTAAGTTTCAATTACAAGAGCAAAGACTCATAAGGCTAGTCATCAATAACAAGAACCCATCAGTGGGCCATCCTCTTTTGCCAGACACTGCCCCTGCACTCAGGGGACTGTTGCTGCTCCCTTGGAGAATGTGGCAGAGCTCTCCAGCCTGGGAATTCAGAATCCCTCATTTATTGAGTGATTGTCTACCCACCGTGACCATGCCCCATCCCTTGATTTTATATATCTTTCATGTATATTCAGATGAACTTATTCCCATGAACCCCCCATCCCAGACACCCTCTCAATGATCCTCTGCAGCTCCCGTTGTAACCCTTCTGTGATCTAAACCTTCCTTGAACATGAAGCCCATATAATAACCATACAATTAATAGGAAAAAGAAATAATAATGATACGCTTAAATGCAAGAGATAAATACAAGGAAACTCAGAAGAGAAAAAACAAAACTAAACTAAAAATAAAATATAATTAGTGGGTTGGGACATTCAAAAGAATGGGAAAAAAACAAAAAAAAAATCCTTTTTAAAAAAATTATTCTTTTTTCCTTTTATCACTGTATTATTGGATGTCCAGTGACTCCTTCCCCCTCTCATTCCCCAGTGTCTCCTAAATTTTCATTTAATTTTCAAAGAAGTTTTAGTTCACAGCAAAGTCACACATGGAATACTAGAGACTGCCACATACTCAACCTCCCTCCCCCTTCCCCACTCCATATTAAAACCTTTTTTTCAAATGGATGTTAGCATTGTTATAACTGTTATACAGATAGTAAAATATAGCAACTAAACATTGGCAATGGTTTACAGTATAGTTTACAATTTAGATAGTACAGTTTAATAATTTTTGATGATATTTACCATGTCCTGTGTCCATTACTGTAAGGTAATTAAAAACCTTTCCCATGACCACTAAATACCCCATTTGATCTTAACTCTTCCTTTCTCCCCATCCCCCTGGGGCATATGACACTCCCCTGTCTTGACTCATGGAATGACAAGATTCATAGTTACATGCCCTGGTATTCCAGCCTGCCCTTCCTAATCTACCCACCTGTCAACCCTGCACCACCAAACCCAGTATTATCACTACCCATCTGTAAAGGAAATTTTTAAAGCTGTTTTATATTGAAGCTTATCTTTCATAAGTGAACATCGATAAACAATATGTGTATTGTGTATGGTTTACAAAAAAAACATGTATATCATACAGGTTGTGAAACAATTGTTACAAACCATGAAAAAGCATCATCAAAACATTACTACTACCTATAGCCAATATCTTACATTAGGTGTATTTTCCCCCCAACTCACCTGGTTACAGACACCCTGTATTAGTATTCTATATTTGTTATCATTTGTAAGAGAATGTTCTCATATTTGTTCATTTAATCAAAATCTTCCACGAAATGATTCATTGTGCTATATAGTCCCATGCTTTGTAATATCCATTCAAAATGTTCACTCAGTGGCTCTCATATCACAGAGTTGTACTATCTTCACCTCAATTTTTAATCATTTCCATTACTCCAAAGAGAAAAATCCCATACCCCCTTATACCCCCATAGGAAATAGAATATGGGTGGAGAATGAGAGCTGATGCTTAATCTATGTAGAATTTTTAATAATGCTTATTGTAAATGTGTGGAAATGAATAGAGTTGATGGTAATACAGTATAGTAAGATAACCAACAGTGATGATTTATAAATGTGATTGTGACTGAAAGGGGTAGTCTGGGATTGTAATATTTCAATTTAAAGGAAGATAGAGAATGAGGGACTGTATAAAATAATGATTTTGGTGGTAGATGAAGACTGTGGTTAATAGTATAAGAATGGTCTTTTACAAAGGGTTATGATCAAAGGAAATTTTGAAGTTACTGTATATCAGCATTCCCCATAAATCACATTATGACTTCTGTCTGTTACAATGCATTTTTGTACAAAATTGACTTCATTTATGGCAATTCTCCTGGCAAAATGACATGAAGAAGAAACTACCAGAGAAAGGAGGAGCAGGGGCAGGCATGGGCCTATGCTGGTTCAGGGGCCCAACACCTGAAGTTGCCTGCCATCCCACCCCAAGAGACTGCACACACAGGGCCTGTGGCCTGCAGCACAGGACCTCTACTTGTAGAATTTGAAGGAAACATTAGGCCAGAATCTGACTTGCAAATATCTATTAAATCAAGGGGTTTTTGAGTGCAAAGCTAGCAAAGTTGATGTTGCTGTAATTTGACCAAAGAGCCAGGACCCAATTAGTACAATTAAAGCCCCAATTCATGTTAGCTGAATGTAAAAGCTCCCAACAGCCCGAGGGTTTGCTCAGATAAGTGATGAGAAGGACTCTGTTGCAAATAGGTTTTAAACCATATGATCAGATTTGGGAGCATTTTATTAATGTTAGGTTGTTTGGTAAATAAAATACTTATGACTGAGATTGGAGCTCCAGGATTAGCCTGTAGTCAGCTCCCCAATTTGTTCAGTTCCTATGGGCTATTTGCCTCAATTGTTATTTCAACTGGAGATAGACAAGCCAGCAAGTTCTTTGAACTGTGGGGCTTTTTTAGCCAAATTTGATGGCATGTGGTCCTCAGCATTTGACATTTTTGTTTGAAAGAATGGCTTTTTTGGAGGATTTGATACTCTGGATTGTAAACCAATGAAAACACCCAGAAAAAAAAATGCCAAGAGAATGGTGTAGGTCTGCATCCAATTGGCTTTTTCTTAGTTTATGCAGCTTTCCCCCTTGGCAAGAATTACTACCAGTTATAACATTGCTAATATTGTCTGATTCATCATGGTCGGAGAGGGCTTTTGCTCCTGCATTATTTTCTAATGTGATAATCATTTATGAAGTGGAGTTGCTAATTCCCCTTCTTGGTGGTACATACCTTTATGTAAATGGTCCTGAAGCAATAATTTAAATTTACTGAAGTAGAGTCATGGGGAATGATTAATCATCCATCCCATACATGCTGAAAAATGTCAGACATTCCTACATGGTGAGAATTTAGGTTTAAATATGTCTTATAACAAATGGTCCCATAACAGATGTTTGGACTGTGATAATCTGTTATTAATGGGCCCCAGGAAAGTATCTGTCTCAATATGTCCTCAAGTCCTGATGGTCTGGAGGCAAAATAGAAAATCCATATTATGAGAAAAGATATTATTGAAGGGTTCATGTATACAAAATCCTCATAAACTTGAAGATGGGACATGCTCCCATTAAATATAAAAAAGAGCATTGGGGAGGTTGGTAAAAATTAGTATGCAATGTAAGACTTCCCAAAGGTCTAGAATTAAGAGAAATTAAAGTTTTGGTCAAAAGTAAAGCCCAAGCAACAAGAATCAATGGTGCGAGTTATGGGAAGATGGCATCAGAGTAGCTCAAACAGACTGCTGTTCCGTTACCAAAAAGGGAGAAAGCATAAAAGTCATCCTTGGGAGCTGTTTGGGGGACTTGCAGCACAGAAGAGTACCACACACATCATCAAAGAGAACTGGGGATGGAGAGACTAAAGGGCCAAAGGGAAAACTGGTTTGTTGACCTCTGGGAATGGCAATCATCTCCCACACTTTAGCTCCAAAAAACCTGCAGCTAAACAGCCAACAGAGAAGGGAAAGGACATATTCCTCAGAGAATAGGGAGTGTGCCACAGAGGCCTGACAATGGTTTCTGTTCAGGGTGTTTAACAAGTATAAGCCAGTTTTGAATCTATTATCTCAGAAGTCAATGGAAATTGAAGGATTCATCACAGTGGAAAGGTTTGCCAAAGAGCACCATCTGATGGCCAGCCAGGAAAGCTGAAGAAAGACAAGCCTTGTTTCCCATTTCTTTCCCAGTCACCTTAGATCTATTCTATGTCCCATTAGTGGCTCCCTGCCCCTCTTTTGATAACTTAAACAGGGAAAGCAAAGTTTTAGAAAAAAATTGAACCAGAAATTCAAAAGAGCTGTGGAATAAAATCACTAGGACCCCTTGAGGGACCAAGAAGGCTTCCAGAAGAACCCCATGAGAACTCAGCCGTGAGAACCCCATTTGGAATCTCATTTGTGGAAAGCCCCAGATATGCTCAAGGGGCCCCCTGGGGAACTGGTAGGTGAGATATCAATCAGAAAAGCAAAGAGCACCTCCCCCAAATATTAACAAGGAGAGGAATTATTAATAGCTTGAAAGGTAACACCACAAGCCAAATCTCTCTCACTCTGCCTGAAGGACCCGGAACCTACAACTCGGGATGTGTAATCTGATATTTTCTCCCATTTCTATTCTCTTCTATTTTTCAATAAACTACTGACCTAACTAAACTGGCATGTTCTTAAATTCTTTTATGTAGCATAGCAAAGAACCTAGAGGAATCCATCATCCCTCAACTTCCCCTGATTTCATGCCCAAGCATATTGCAAGTCCAAGTGATTTTCATACATGATTGTCTTAAAAGTTGTCATCGGTCTATTTTACTGAAATTACAGTGGATGCACTTTTTGCCTAATGCTTGGGAAATGGCTACGCACTGGGGGGCTGAGTGAGATCTGTGGGAGTCATAGGCTGTGGAAGCAGAAGTACATGCAGCATTCGCTAAATCCAGGTCATAGCTGAAATGAGGAGCCCTGATGACTGTCTCATTTGGATTAATCTTTCTCACAGTTTTTTTGTTGTTGTTGTGGTTGTTCTAATAGATACTTCAATTCCCATATATTTGCCAGACACTAGCTATCTTCTCTTTCCAATTAACTTGCAGAAGACTATACTACATTGGAATGAGAAAATGACAACAAAACAGCAAATAAAACTTTCTAAAGTAATAGTGCAGCATCAAGAATACAACTTAATATGAGATAAAGTAGATTTGTCCATTACCAAACTTTGGACCTTTTCATATATGTCCATAAATTGCCTAATTTATCATTGAAAGGGTTATTTCTTTTTTAGCTTTTCTTTGTCCATTCCCCAGGAGAGGAGCATTTGGGTTGTTTCTAGTTCATGGTGAGTAAAACTGCTATAAGCAGTCATCTACAGGTTTTCACTTGGGTAAATAGCTAGCAGAATGTCTGCATTGTATGCTAAGTGTGTTGAACTTTAAAGAAATCACCTACTGTTTTCCAATGTGGTTGCACTATTTTGAATTCTCATCAGTAATGGATGAGTGTTCCATTGTTCTCCATACTTTTGAGTTATTATCAAAACTTGAGCCATTGTAGTAGTGTGTAGTGGTACCTCACTGTGGTTTTCATTTTCATTTCCCTGATGATCAATGATGTTGAGCATACTTTGATGTGCTTACTGCTATCCATATATCTCCTTTGATTCAGTTCTTGTTCAGATCTTTTGTCCTTTAAATTTATTTTTAATATTATTATGTTTCAAGAGCTCTTTATATGTTCTGGACACAATCCTTTAACAGGTATGTTATTTACAAATATTTTCTCCTAGTCTCTGACTTGTCCTTTTAATCTCTCAACAATTTCTTTCAAAGAAGAGAAGTTCTTCATTCTGAGGTCCAATTTGTTGATTTTTCCTTTCATGGATTGGACTTTTGGTGCCATGTATACTGGCGTATAAGTCAGCAATGAAAGGGAAAAAACTACTGATACACAATGACGTGGATGAGCTTCAAGGGCACTAAGCTGTGTGAATGAAACCAGAATCAAAAGGCTACACACTGTGCAATTTCATTTATATGACCTTCTGGAAAGGCAAAAGTAAAGGGACAGTAAATAGATCACTTGTCAGCAGCTGGGGGTGGGGGGAGCTGTTGACTACAAAGAAGGGAGGGTTTTTTTTCAGTAATGCAATTGTCCTGTAGCTTGGTTTTTGTGCAGGTTACACAACTTTTTGTATTTGTTAAAACTTGTAGAACTGTCCACTAAAACTGGTGGATTTTACCAAATGCAGATGCCTTAATTTTTAAAAAAGCATACCTCGCTGACCTCCTATCACATTTTAGCTTCTTCAGGGAGGAGTTCTTAAAAGCATCCAAGACAGAGTGAAAAGAAGTTAAGAATTTAAGACATGAACCATACAATCTTATTTTACAGCTGATAATACAGACCAGAAGAATTTTCCAAGATCAGGATAGAATCATGTGCTCAGTGATGAGTGGGATGGTGGGACATTGGGAGCTCACTCCTGTTTCCTAAAACTCTTTCCTCTACCTCCTGGGCACATTGTCAGATGGTCATTTTCAGACTCCCTTGCAGTGACAAAATCTGCAGAGTTTATGTATGTGACTTGCAAGTCTGACTCATCAAAACCTCTTGCTATTCTCCACCCTTTACCTTCTCCCAAAATCTGGATGGATGCAGAAGATCCAGCAAGAGATATCAAGGCCCTAAGGGATGGTGTAGCCACAAGGCAGAAGGAACTCATCAAGGAGAAGGTGACACATGTAAGAAATGAACTTTTATTTTGTTTCACCAACTGAGATATATGAGACTTGTTTGTTACAGTACTTTGTGGTACTTATCCTAATCCAAACAGTGTAATTGTATTTCCTTGCCTCCTTGGGCATATTAAAATGTTGGGATTCTTGGTAAGAAGAATAATGAGATGATAAACCCATGAGGGTGGAGAGTTCTTCAGATAATTTTGGAATATCTGAAGAATTTTTTTAGGGTGTCTTTTGACCTATGACTTTTAGGAATACATTTGCACTTTTATTTGGGCTGCATTGTTACAGGTTGCCTGATTCACTTATTGATTAATGGGGAGCTGTATTGGAAACATTGCACTATAATGGTAGAATTTTTTCTTTATCTCCTTGTATTTCTATTATTTTTGCATTAAACTGAGCTGATAGTTACATACAATTTTGGAATTTTTAACTCTTCCATGTGTATACAACTTTTTATCATTTTAAATTGACCTTTATCTATTAATGCTCCTAGTTTATAAACAAATTATTTGGTGTTAGTGGAATTATGCATGCTTTCCTTTTTGGGGTATTTCCTTAGCATATACATTTGTTTTTTTGGTTTCATACATCCTTTATATTATATTTTAGAAATATTGCCTATAAACAAGACATAGCTGGATATAAAAAGCAGTTTGTTATTTTCTTCCTTTTAAAATTTGGGACATTTTAAATTTAAAGTAATTACAATAATTTTTGTAATTACTAATATATTTGGATTTATCTCTATCATTTCATTTTGTGATCTCTATGTGACTTACTCTTTTTTATCTTTCTTAATTTCTTCAATTAAAGTGTTTGATTTCATTCTATTTTTTCCTTTGTAAATCATATCTACTTCTATGCTTTTTGTTCTCCCTAGAGATTTTAAACTGCATATTTAACTTGTCAAAGACTAATGTTAATAAATATCTTTTTTCTCTTCTGGTGAAATTCAAGGATCTGGACACACATAACTCTCCTCTTTGTTTATATACTTTGGCAGAGCCTACTGCTTGTTCAGTGAAAACCAATTTTCTATTCTTTTTGGATCCAGTGTTAAGCTATATTTCCAAGCCTTCCTTATAGTTAGCTGCATTCAGGTGACAGAGAACTGGTACATTCCATCTCCAGGCCTGGCTCATAAAAACTTCCCATGCTTGCTGAATAGGTTAGTTTTATATATTTTTAATTCTCTAAGATATGATTATGATTTTAAACATTCAATATTTGCTTGCATTTACCTCTGTACTTAACAATTTCTTTCTTCATCATTTCTTATTTCATCTTAGGCCTTCCTCTTAGGATCTTGTTTCTTTTTCTTGAAGTACATCCTTTAGATGTTCTTAGAAAGAGTCTGTAAACTTGTAAATGTCAAGTAGTCTCAATTTTTGTTTATCTGAATATTTTTTCTCTTGAACAAAATTTTCATTTTTCATTCAAAAAAACATAAAATAGTAACACGTTTTTAAAAAATTCAAGCTGTTTTCAACAAAACCCACAGAATTTTGCTCAAAGTAAAGATTAAAAAATAAAGGAAAGTGTATCCTTTTATGGATTGGAAGACTCAATAGTGTTCAGATATAAACTCCTTCCAAGTTGATCTATAGATTCAGTGTAATCCCGATGTAAGTTCTGACAGGATTTTTGGTAGAAACAGGTAAGATGAGTAAGCTGAGTCTAAAATTTATGTGGAAATACAAATGACCTAGAATGTTTAAAACAACTTTTAAAAAAGAAAAAGTTGGAAGACATATATAGTCTGAGTTCAAGATTTAATAAAGAGGTAAATTAATAAAAAGACAATATGGTTTTGGTGAAGGAGTAGGCATATAGATCAGAAATGGACATGCATCTGTATGGTAAATTGATTTTCAACAAAGCTGTGAAAGCAATTTACTGGGGGAAGGAACATCATTTCATAATGTTGCTGAAACAAATATATATCCATATGGAAAAATAAACATCAATCTTTACTTCACCCTATACACAAAGATTAACTTGAAATGCAGTAGAGACCCAAATGTAAAAGTTTAAAGTATAAAACATCTAGAAGAAAACAAATGATAAAATCTTTTTGCAGTGTTGGATAGGAAAATTTTCTTAGATATTACACAGAAAGCATAAACCATAAAAGAAAAGCTTGATAAAATTGAATTTATCAAAATTAAAATGTTTTGCTCTTCAAAAGACAAAATTAATGAAATCAAAATACAAACTATAGAATTGAAGAAAATAACTACAATAAATTTAGATGTCATGAGAATTGTATCCACAATATATATGAAGACACAATTCAAAAATAAGAAGAGAAAGTGCCCAATTTAAAATGAACAGAAGATTTGAACAGATCTTTTAAAAAAGAATGGTCAATGGAGATGTGAAAAGTGCTCAGCAGCATTGGTTATAAAGAAAATGCAAATTAAAACCATATTGAGAGTTGATGATACATCATTAGGATGTTGATAATAAGATGACTGAGAATAAAAGTATTATTGGGATGTGAAGGAACTTGAGCTCTCACACCCTTATGCTGGTAGTATAAAATGACACAACCACTTTAATAATTAAACATACACCTATCACATAACCAAGCATCTCACTTTAGGTAAGAAATGAAAACATGTCTGTGCAAAGATGACTCTTCACAACAGCTTTATTCACAATAAGAAAACTTTGAAACAACCTAAATATCTTTCAGGGAATAAACAAAATGTGGTGTATCCACACAACAAAATACTTCCCAGAAATATAAAAGAACGAACTACTGATACATGACACAGCATGGATGAGCCTCAAAATCATTACTCCAAGTGAAAATCATCCTGACACAATAAAGTATGATGTCATTCATATAAAAAATTTTAGGAAATGCAAACTTATCTATACTGTTTGGGGCCAGTGGCAGAGGGTGGCATGTATTACAAAGCGGTTTGAGGAAGCAGCTTTTTCAGTGACAGAGAAGTTCTGTATTTTGATTGTGGCAGTGGGTTCACTGGTGTATGATCTATAAAATCTCATTGAATTGTTAAAAAAAAAACAACACAGAAAACAAAACACTAGGCAAGAGGAAGAAATTGATGAACAGAATAAAATCACCACCACAATCAGATACCTAGATATCAAAAACAACAACACCACCACCACCAACAAAAACAATACATACTAAGAAACAGAAAGATATGACCAAGCAAAGGAACAAACCAAGAATCCAGATGAGACACAGGAGTAAAGACAACTAATTAATGACATTCACACAAATCTCATTAATCAGTTCAAGAAGTTGAAGGAAAACATGACTAATGAAGTGAAGGATTTTAAGATGACACTGTGAGAGCATAAAGAACAATTTGAAAGCCTTTACAGAAAAGTACAGAATTATGGAAATGAGAGACACAATAGATGAGATTAAAAATATATTAAAGGCATATAATAGCAGAATTGGTTTGGTTGAGGACAGAATTAGTGAGTTAGATGACAGAGCATCTGAACTGGAAAAGATAGAAGAACAGAAAGAGAAAAGAATGGAAAAATTGAACAGGGTTTCAGGGAATTGTATGATAGCATGAAACACACAAACATATGCATTATAGAAATCCAAGAAGAAGAGAATGGAAAAGAGACAGAAAGTATTTTTAAGGAAAAAATGATGGAAAATTTTCCAATCCATATAAAAGACATGAATATCAATATTCCAGAATTTAAACTGAATATATTTGAATAGATTTACTCTGAGACATAAACTATTCAGAAGGTCAAATACCATACTTAAAGAGAGGTTTCTGAGAGCAGCAAGAGAAAAACAATGTATCACTTACACAGGAGTCTAATTTCTGATATCTCATGAGAAACCATGGAGGTAAGAAGACAGTAGTGTAATATATTTAAGGTACAGAAAGAATAAACTGCCAGGCAAGAATTCTGTCCCAAGAAAAACTAAACTTCAAAAATGTTTAAAGTCTTCACAGACAAAAACTGAGAGTTTGTCACCAAGAGACTTGTTCCATCAAAGATACTACAGGGTATGTTACAGTCTGAAAGGAAATGACAAGGATGAGAAGCTTGGGGAAGAGTGTAGTAATGAAGATAATAAATAATGAAAGCTGGAAGGGTTAAAAATCAGAAAATAGTAAGATATGAAAACAGAAGGCCAAAGGATAAAATGGACAAGGTAAGTAATTCTATACAGTAATAACATTGAATGTTAATGGATTGAACTCCTCAATCAAAAGACATAGAATGACAGAATTGGAATGAAATATGAGCCATCTATTTGTTGACTACAACAGACTCGCTTATTTTTAGTGTTGTTTTTTTAAGGAGGTACTGGGATTGAACAATGACCTCATACATGGGAAACAGGTGCTCAACCAATGGGCTACACTCACTCCACAAGAGACTCACTTTGTATCTTTTAAATTTTTTAATTTTATTTTTTTATACATTAAAAATTTTAAAGATACTTAGATTACATAAAATTTACATATAAAATATAGGGGATTCCCTACCCCTCCCACACTTTCCCACATTAACAACAACATTCATTAGTGTGGTACATTTGTTACAATTGATGGACACATATTGGAGCATTGCCACTAAGTGAACATTATAGTTTACACTCTCTCCCATGCAACTTTGTAAGTTATGACAATCTATATAATGACCTGTATCTGTCATTGCAACATTCAGGACAATTCCAATGTGCTGAAAGTGACCCCATATTACACATATATTTCCCTTCTTTCACCTTAGAACCTCCAGTGGTCACTGCTTCCACATCAATAATAAAAGTTCTTCCATTGCTAGAATAACAATAAGTGTATAGTAGAATAATAGTAGGGCTACTGTAGTCATCTTTTATTCCCCATCCCTGAGGATTCTAGGATGGTGATGCCCACTCCACCTCTAATGGAGAGGGTGCTTAGATCCAAGGGGCAGATGGGTGGAAATATCTTGCTTGCAGTTGCAGACATTCTCTGTTACTTGGGATGTTTGCTTTTCATTGTCATCACCTTGTTAGTTGTCCTGGGTGAGTCCAATGAATTGGAGAGTATGTGTTGCAACTCTGCTGAGATTCAGGGCCCACCTGGCACATGAACAACTCAAAGATTTATGTGTATTGGACATAAACCTATCAACTCTAATACTAATTATAGGTTCAAACAGAAGGGGCAGAAGAGCCATGCATAGGGAAACCACAACTGAATCCAACTCTGTCAGACTGGCTAGCATAAATTCCAAAGTAGGGCCCACTGGCAGGGTGCCAAATGCCTGAGATGTCTGCCATGCCTATAGTGTCTAGATGTCTACTGAGCCCTCAGGAACCCTGTTATTTGAGGCAATATTTACTGTGGCAGTCAAAGAGATCCTGCTGAGACATGCATATGTGTAACATCTGGAATGACCTCCTGACTCACTTTGAAGTCTCAGCCATAAAATCTCATTTGCATTACCTTTCACCCTTTTGGGCAAGGTGTTTTTCCAATTGCATTGCTAGGTGGCACTTGGTAGTAATCCTTTGGTACCAGGAAGGCTAATCCCTGGGAGTCATGTCACATGCCAGGAAGAAGCATTTATATGGTGACTTTGGCTTAGAGAGAGGCCACATTTGAGCAACAAGAAGCATCTTGGGAGGTAACTCTTAGGCTACATATAATACTAGCCTAAGTTTCAATTTCAAAAGAAAAGGTTCATTCATATAGTCATCAATATCAAGGGCCCATCAATATTCGACGCTCTTTCAGTAGTCACTGCCCCTGTACTTGGGGGATATTTGCTGTCCCATTAGAGAATGGCAGAGCTCCCCAGGATGGAAATTCCATATTCTTTCAGTTATTGGGTGGAACTTCACCAACCATGACAATGCCCCATGAACACTTGAACACATACATGACTTATAGGTATGCCCCAGGTGAACCTCTTCCCATGCATTCCCCATGACTGACACCCCACAGCAATGATCCTCCCCTGCCACAATTGTAACATTCCTGTGATCCAAAACTTCTTCAGAAATGAAGACAACAAAATAACCAAATAAAATTAATAGCAAAATGAAATCATAATGATAGCTTTAAAAATAACAGTTAAAATACATTTTTTTAAAATTTGAAATAAAAATTAAAAAAAAAATTTTGGCATTATGTCTTTCATCACAGTTAGATCTGTTGTCATGTATGTACAATGACTTTTTCTTCCATATATTCCCACAGTGTCTTATTTTGTTTTCATTTTAACTTCAAATAAGTTTTAGGTTACAGAAAGGTCATGTACAGAATATAGGGGATTCACATATACCCAACAGCCTCCCCCTTTTCCTCTTTCTCCTATTAATAACATTTTACATGTGGATGGCACATTTGCTAAAATTGATGTACAAATATTGAAGCATTGCTGCTAACCATGGTCAATGATTTACATTATGATTTATATTTTGGACCATACATTTAATATAAATTTTCATGAAATTTAACATGGCCTGTATCCATCAATACAAGATAATGTAGAATAATTCCAATGCCCCCAAAATACACCATTTTCCATCAATTCTATTCCTCCCTGACCCTCACCCCAGCACCCACAGCAACCATCAAGCTTCACTGTATGAAGAACAAGGTCCACAGTTAGTTGCAATTACACCGAGGGCTTGATATACTGGTCTGTCCTCCCCTATTAGGCACAGCCTATGCTCTCAAGAGACTTCCAACCCTCATCTTAAGAATTTAGCAGGACTCCCCAGGATGGGAGTCCAACAACTTCCTCTTCATTGTGTAGGTATCCACTCAGTGATATAATACAACATGATAAGAAGAACACATACACTCCCTATAAGCCTGTCCCAGGTGTGCCCTCTCCTACATGTCTGCATATCCAATACCCTAAACCAGTAACCATCCCCTGCAATTTTTGCCAAAAGAATATTCCCATAGTTGTAGCTTTAACCACATACCTTCAAATCCCCAGAGTTCACCTACTCCCTCCCCCAATCCTCCCCACCATTGCCATGGACAGTCCAAACTACCCCCCATCCTACTCCTTCACAGACCAGTTCTGCCCAACCCAATAGCTTCACTGTACCACTGTCATGCCTATCCACTGCACAATTACACCCATCTACCTTATGATAGATTTTGCCCTTATGGGCATTTGCTCACAACACTCTATTTCCTTTCTGTCCTCTGTAAACCTATCTTCCAGACTCTAGCTCTGTGAGTGTGCTAAATTTGCTTAATTCATTTCCATGAGGTCATGTAATATATGTCCTTCAATGCCTGGCTTGCTTCACTCAACATAAGGTCTGCAGAATTCATCCAATTTATCCCATGTGTTAATACTGCCTTCCTTCTTACAGCTGAGTAATATTTCATTGTATGTATATAGCAGTTTTCTTATCCATTATTCTGTTGATGGACATTTGGGTTGTTTCCAACTTTTGGCAATAATGAATAATGCCTTTATGAACATTGATTTGCATATATCTCTTTGTGTCCCTGCTTTCAATTCTTCTGCATACATACCCAGAGGTGGGAATGCTGGATCATATGGTAGTTCTATGGTTAGCTTGCTGAAGAACCATCAAACTGTCCTCCACAATGGATGCACCATTCTACATTCCCACCAACAGTGGATTGGGTTTCCCATTCCTTCACATCTTCTCCAACACTTGTAGTCCTCTGATTTTTTAATAGCCACCAATCTAATGGTGTAAGATGATATTTCATGGTAGTTTGGTTCTACCTTTCCCTAATAGCTAGTGATGTTGGATATCTTTTCATTGCTATTTAGCCATTTGTATTTCTTCTTTGGAGAAGTGTCTACTCAAATCTGTTGCCTATTTATTAATGGGGTATTTGTCTTTTTATTTTTGAGATGTAGGATTTCTTTATATATGTTGGATATAAGGTCCATATTGGATAGAAGGTTACATGATATTTTCTCCCATTCAGTAGGCTGCCTTTCACTTTCTTGATAAAGTCCTTTGAGGTACAAAACTTTTTAACTTTGAGGTGGTCCCATTTATCTATTTATTCATTCTTTGCTCATGCTTTGGGTGTAAAGTTCATGAAACCTTTTCCTAATACCAGATCTTATACATGCTTCCTTACATTATCTTACAAGATCTCTATGGTCTTGGCTTTTATATTTAGTTCTTTATACATCTTGAGTTAATTTTTCTATAAGGTGAGAGGATGGTGCTCCACTCTCATTCTTTTGGACTTGGACATCCAGTTCTTCTAGCACCAATATTGAAGAAGCAATTCTCTCCCTGTTGATTAGGCTTAGTGACCTTTTTAAATATCAGTTTACTGTATATTTGAGGATCTATATCAAAATTCTCAATTCAGTTCCATTGTTCAGTTTGTCTATCCTTTTGCCAATACCATGCAGTTTTGACCAATGTAGTTTTGTAGTATGTTTAAAAGTCAGGTAGTGTGATTCCTCCAATTTCATTGATTGATTTTTTTATGTTGAACCATCCTTGCATACCAGGGGTGAAACCCAATTGGTCATGGTGCATAATTCATTTGATGTGTTGTTGAATAAGATTAGCAAGTATTTTGTTGAGGATTTTAGCATCTAGATTCATTAGAGAGATTGGTCTATAGTTTTCCTTTCTTGTGACATCTTTGTTTGGCTTTAGTATTAACCATCTGGTCCTGTGCTCTTCTTAGTTGGGAATTTTTTGATGACTAATAAATATCGCTAACTGTGATTGGTCTGTTGAGTTCATCTATTTCTTCTTTCATCAATGTAGGCTGCTTGTGTGTTTCTAGGAATTTGTCCATTTCCCCTAAATTATCCATCTTGTTGTCGTACACTTTTTCAAAGTATTCTTTTATGATATTCTTTATTTCTGTGGGGTCAGTTGTGATATCCCCTTCCTCATTTCTTATTTTATGTATTTGCATCTTCTCTTTTTCTTTGTTAGTATAGCTAAAGGTTTCTCAATTTTATTAATCTTCTCAAAGAACCAATTTTTCATTTTGTTTATGTCTCCTCTTGCATTCTTATTTTCAATTTCATTTAGTTCTGCTTTAATCGTTGTTATTTCCTTCTTTCTTCTTGCTTTTGGGTTAATATAATTTTAGCTCTTTCTTCTTTTTTAATATAGGTTATGGCTAAGAATTTCCCTCCCAGCACTGCTTTTGCTGCATCCTATAGGTTTTGATATGGTGTGTTGTCATTTTCATTCATTTCAAGGCAGTTACTGATTTCTTTTGCATTTTCCTCCTTGACCCACTGATTTTCTAAAAGTGTGTTAACTGCTATATCTTTGTGCTTAATCTGCTCCCTGAACCAGCTTCATTCCACTGTAGTCAGAGAAATTACTTTGCATAAGTTTGATCTTTCTGATTCTTTGAGAGTTGTCCTGTGGCCTAGCATGTGGTCTATCCTAGAGAATTATCCCTGTGCACCCAGGAAATGCATATCCTGCTGGATTTGGGTGTAATGTTCTGTATATGACAATTTGATCCAGATCCTCTAATGTATTATTTGAGGTCTCTGTTTCTTTATTGATGCTCAGTCAAGATGTTCTATCTAAGGTGATAATGGTGTATTAAAGTCCCCCACTATAATTGTAGAGGCATCTATTTCTCCACTTAGATCTTCCAATGTTTACCTCATGTATTTTGAGGTACCCTGGTTAGTGCATTAATGTTTATGATTAGTCTTTCTTCTTGATAGATTACCCCTTTTATTAATATGTAGTATCCTTCTTTGTCTCTTACAATAGTTTTGCATTTAAAGTCTATTTTGTCTGATATTAGTATAGCTACTCCTGCCTTTTTTTGATTATTGTTTGCATATAAAATTGTTTTCCAACCATTCACATTCAGCTTCCTTGTGACCCTGGGTCTATGGTGAGTTTCTTGTAGACAGTATATAGCTGGGTCATATTTCCTTATCCATTCTGCCATTCTGTGTCTCTTGATTGGAGAGTTTAATCCATTAATGTTCAATGTTATTACTTACATTAGCCATATTGTCTTTAGGTTTATGTATGCCATATATTGTTTTTAATTCTCTTTTTATCTTTTTAGTTATTCTTACCAACAATTTTCTGTCTTACACTCTCCTCCAACCCTCTCTCTCCTGTTTTTTTCCTTTCAATATGCAGAACATCCTTTAGTATTTTTTGAAGGGTAGATTTCTTATTGAAAACTCCCTTAATTTCTGTTTATATGTGAATATTGTGAACTCTCTCATTTTTGAATGCCAGTTTTGCTGGATACAGAATTATTGGCTGACAGTTTTTTCTTTTAGCACCTTAACTATGTCATACCACTGCCTTCTTGCCCCATGCTTTCAGATGAGAAAGCAGCTCTTAATCTTATCAAGCTTCCCTGTAATATAATGGATCTCTTTTCTCTTGCTGCTCTCAGTATTCTCTCTGTGTCTTGAACATTGTGCAATTGGATAAGTATGTGTCTTAGGGTGGGCCTTTTAGGATTTATACTGTTTGGTGTGTACTGCACTTCCTGGACATATACACCCATGTTCCTCAGAAGAGCTGAAAAATTTTCAGCCATTATTTTCTCCAACACTCCTTCTGCCCTCTTTCCCTTTTCTTCTCCCTCTAGGATGCCTATAATGTATATGCTTGTGCATTTTGTGTTGTCATTCATATTCCTAAGATTATGCTGGATTTTTTCTATCTATTTATCTATCTGTTCTACTGTCTGATTACAGATGTACTGTATTCCACAATGTTAATTCTTTCCTCTGCCTGTTCAAAACTGCTGTTAAGTACTTCTAGTGGTTTTTTATTTCTTGCATTGTGCCACTAATCACCATCATATCTGTTATCTTTTTATGTATATTTACAATTTCTTCATATGTTTCCCCAGTGTCTTTTTAATATCCTTAATCTCTTCCTTCACTTTATTAAGTAGATTCATGATATTTGTTTGGACATCTCTGTTTAGTTGTTCCACATTCTACATCTCCTCCTGTTTTTTAGTTTGTTCATTAGACTGGCCCATGTCTTCCTGTTTCTTAGTATAGCTTGTAATTTTTTGTTGGTTTCTAGGCATCTATCTTGATGGGCTTGTTTGGTTGGGTAGCTTCTCTTTCTACTCTTAGGTTTCATATTGTTGTTTGTGTGTGTGTGTGTGTGTGTGTGTGTGGATAAGGTTTCTTTTTGACACTTGGTTCCTCTTATTCTATTTCCTTGCTGTTGTCTGTATTCCCTTGAAAAATAAATATTAGTACCAGAAACAAGGGAAGAGATAAAGAAGAGGGGAAAAAATTTAAAACAAAGGTAGATGAGGATGTGTAAAAGATTAGGTAAATAAATAATTAACATGAGTAAAAAGTCATGAGTACAAAGGAATAAGAATAAAAAAGTGGAATAGAAATAATGAAACAAGAAACAAAATCAAGAAAAATATATAGAATGAATAAAAAACCTGGAATGATGAGAAGAGAGGAAAAGAAAAGAGGTAGGAAAAAAGAGAGAGGGAAATTTTAAAAATTGAAGGCCAAACAAAAAGAGGTGAAATGAAAGAAGAACAACAAAAAACAGAAGATAGAAAAATGGAGGAAAGAGAAGATATACAGTAGAAAAAATAGATAAAAGAAAAAAGGAAACAAAGAAAGGGGAAACACAGCAAACAGGGCACACATAAACACAACAACAACCCAGGAAAACCAGCCTTCCCTCTTAGGCCCCTGAGGAACTTCTCAGACTGCCAGTGTTCATCAATCAATCATCCTGCAGCCTGCCCTCTGCAGGTGATATATCAGGAATTAGTGAGTAAAATAAGGGGAAAGAAAAAAAGGAACCTTAAAAAAAAAAATAACAGATCCAAGAAAACCTAAAACAAAACAAAATAAAAATGTTTATAGGTTTCCTGTTATAAGGTATCAGCTGGTTATCTGATTACTCAGTGAATCACTTTCTAGATCACTTCTCTAAGTAGACTTGGGAATCAAACCAACAACCTCATATATGAAAGGAAGGATTTCCTCTATTCAACTAAACTGGCTCTACAGGTTAACTAGGCTTCAAAAAGCTTATCTGGCTCTATCTACTCCCTTTCCCTCAGGTTGTATAGACTTCTAACAGTTTGCTAGAGCCCTGCAGATTAGATGCCAATCTCTATCTCTTCTCTAATCTCATTCCTCTCTCTCCCTGGGTGGCTAGGAGTGACAGCCTGCCTGAGAAGATCTCCCCTCCCCTCTCCCTGTCAGGTTGGGATCCCTTCCATGATTCAAAGGGGGCTCAGCTGGCCAAATTCAAGGTAAAGAAACCACTCTCTGTCAGATCCCATTTCCTCACAGCAAAAACTCCTTCACACTCTGTTGGCAGAGGTGAGCCAGGGGCTCCTCCAAGGCCACTTGTCCTGATGGAGGGACACAGGTGCTGCTTCCAGTCACAGGGGTGAGCAACTTATGGTTTTCCTTGGGCTTCTTTATCTGTCCAGTTCCCTCCTGGATGAGGCAGAGCACTTTCTGGTTCTATATACATCCAAAGCAACTCCCTCTGACAGGTCTCCACCTTTTCTCTGTTCCTTTCTGTGAGAGAGTTGGGCCCTGCCTAACTACCTCAATGCCACTTTCCCAGATGTTTGAGACTCACTTTAGATACAAGGACACAATCAGGCTGGAAGGGAAAGGTTGGAAAAATATATTCCATGAAAATAATAATCAAAAAAGATGTGAGGGGGAGGCAAGATGGCACCAGTTTATGAGGGCACTCACTGACTCACTCTCTGAGGACAGCTGATTGAGGACAGGGTCCTGCCTGGGGTTCTGTGCTGTGGGCACATGGAGCAAAAACCTTAAGGACATCTATCTGGAGGGAGCATGACATTGCTCGGGAGAGATTTGTGGGTTTTAACCCTCCCTGTGGTGGTTAACACAGATGGCTGAGCACGACCCTCAGGGAAAAAGGCTGGTTTGAGCCACGACTCCTGCTGGCAACCTGGTGAGAGGGAGTGTTCTCTGAGAGTGGGACAGTTCTGGTGAAGGGTTGAGAGGAGTTTCCTTTTGGTGGATTTGGCTGCCTGGACCCCCTCATAGCTTTGGGGAGCTGATAAGCTGGCTTGAAGCAGCACCAGGCTGAGGATAGAGGTGAATCTACTGAGTAAGCCTGATTTACCCAGCAGCCCAGTGACACTGAGGCTTGGCTCCAGAAGGGGCAGAGTCAGAGGTTTTTATCGCTCTGCACTGACAAGCATCAAAGCATCAGCTCCCCTGGGGAGGCCAGGAAGTGGGAAGTGTTTGATTAGTTTCCACGAGCCTAGGTAGGGTCCCCTCAGTGAAGAGGGTGGTCTAGAAGAGGACTTCTTTTGGGTCCCTTATTTCACACACACGCAAAAAGACAGTCACTTTAAAAAATAAAAAATGAATTTTTCTTTTTAATTTAGTTTAATAGCTAAAATCTGCCTCAAAACCTGGAGATAGAACCTTGCAGGGGAATTGATTGACAAATACAAGCAGGCTGAGAGGTTCCACAAGGGCCCAAGAAGGAACACTGTTCTTCCTTAGCTTTGTTTGACTGCTTGCTTGTGTGGTGGTTTGTTTTTTCTTTGTTTATTTGTTGTCTCTTGCTTTTCTTTCTTCTTTCCTCCCCCCCTTCTTTTTTCTTTCTTTCTTTTTTTTTTTTTTAAATTAGGTGCTGCAAGCTTGTCTCTTCTTTGCTGTGCTTCTTCTTCAGTGATTTCTCATTCTTTGTCTATATTGATTTTGTCTCTCAAGCTCTCTTTCCCTTCCTTCATCTTTCTGCCTTCTGCTTTCTTTTGTGGTTCTTACATAACACTTTTTCCTTAGCTCACAACTTAAGGGTGTCAATTTCTATTCTATCTATCCTGTTTTCTTCTTTTTTAAATTAATATTAACTTTTTCCTTTCGGTCCTTTCTTCACTCTTTCTCTCCTTCCTCATCATTCTAGCCTTCTAAATCATTACATATATATCCCTCTATTTGGTTTCCCAGTTCATTGTATGTATCCACTTTTTTTCCTATTACTATACACTGCCTACATGATTCAAATATTCATTTCACTAAGTCTTATACAGCCTCCTTTCTAACTTTTATCAATATTACTTTTATCCTTCTTCCTTTCTTACATCTTTCAATTCCTCTGGCCCTAATCTTTTGCCTTCAAGGGAACATAGAAAGAAGCAAGGAAATAAAATAAGAAGAAAAAGTGTCAAAGAGAAAACTTAACACACACACAGAACCACCAGCTAAATAAAACTCTAGAGCAGAGAGAGAAGCTAATCAAGATAAAATGATGACTAGAGGGCAACAAAAAATTACAAACCACACTGAGAAACAGTAAGACATGGACCAGTCCAATGAACAAACTAAAAACCAGGAAGAGATGCAGAACATCAAACAACTAATCAAAGCTTTTCAAACAAATATTATGGACCAAATTAATGAATGGAAGGAAGAGATTGAGGATATTAAGAGAACACTGGGGGAACATACTGAAGAAACTGTAAACATACATAAAAAGATAATGGATATGATGGTGATCAATGGCACAATCCAAGAAATAAAAAAGATGCTGGATACACATAATAGCAGATTTGAACAGACAGAAGAAAGAATTAGTGATGTGGAAGACAATACATCTGAAAACAAACAGATAGTAGAACAGATAGACAAAAAGATAGAAAAAATCCAGCAGGGACTCAGGGATTTAACCAATAACACAAAATGCACAAACATACGCATTATTGGCATCTCAGAAGGAGAAGAGAAGGGAAAGGGAACAGGAATGTTGAAGGAAATAATGGCTGAAAACATCCCAACCCTATTGAGAGAGATGGATGTGCAGATCCAGGAAGCACAGTGCACCCCAAACAGTATAAATCCTAACAGGCCAACTCCAAGACATATACTTGTCAAAATGTCCAATGCTCAAGACAAAGAGAAAATACTCAAAGCAGCAAGAGAAAAGAGAACCGTCACATACAAGGGAAGCACAAAAAGATTAAGTGCTGATTTCTCATCTGAAACCATGGAGGCAAGAAGACAGTGGTATGACATAGTCAAAGTACTAAAAGAAAAAACTTCCAGCCATGAATTCTCTATCCAGCAAAACTGGCATTCAAAAATGATGGAGAATTCAAAATATTCACAGATAAACAGAAACTAAGAGAGTATGCCAATAAGAAACCTGCACTTCAAGAAGTACTAAAGGAATCTCTACAAGTTGAAAGGAAAAAAACAAGGGAGAGAGAGTTGGAGGAGAGTGTAAAAACAACTAAAAAGACAAAGACAGAAATAAAACAACATATGACATATATTAACCTAAAGAAAATATGACTGAAATACGAAATTCTTTTCGAGTAAAAACACTGAATGTTAATGGTTAAATTCACCACTCAAGGGACACAGATTGGCAGATTGGATAAGGAAATAGGATCCATTTATATGTTGTCTACAAGAAACCCACCTGCAACCCAGGGATTCAAGGAGGCTAAAAGTGAATGGCTGGAAAAACATTTTACAAGCTGACAATAGCCAAAAAAAAGCAGGAGTAGCTATCCTAATATTAGACAAAATAGCCTTTAAATGCAAAACTATTGTAAGAGACAAAGATGGATTTATATATTAGTAAAAGGGGTAATCTTCCAAGAAGAGAGAACATTCATAAACATTTATGCACCTAATCGGTGTGCCTCAAAATACATGAGTCAAACTCTAGAAAAAGTAAGTGGAGAAATAAATGCCTCTACAATTATAGAGGGGGACTTTAATCCACCATTATCACCATCAGACAGAACATCTAGACAGAGAATCAATAAAGAAACAAAGACTCTCAACAATACATTAGAGGACCTGGACTTAATAGACATATACAGAACACTACAGCCAAATACAGCAGGATTTACATTCTTCTTGTGTGCACATGGATCATACTCCAAGATAGACCACATGCTAGGCCACAGAACAACTCTCAATGAATTCAGAAAGATTGAGATTACACAAAGTAATTTCTCTGCCCACAGTGGAATGAAATTGGAAATCACTAAGGGCCAGAGAAACAGGTTAGGCACAAAGATATGGAAGTTAAACAACACACTCTTAGACAAACAATGGGTCGAAGAGGAAATCTCAAAGGAAATCAGTAACTACCTTGAAACTAATGAAAACAACAACACAACATATCAAAACCTATGGGATGCAGCCAAAGCTGTTTTGAGAGGGAAGTTCATAACAATAAATACACATATTGAAAAAGAAGAAAGAGCTAAAATTGAAGACCTAACTGCACAATTGGAGAAACTGGAAAAACAACAACAAACTAAACCTAAAGGAAGTAGAAAGAAGGAAATAACGAGATTAGAGCAGAACTAAATGAAACAGAGAATAAGAAAGCCCTAGAAAAAATTAACAAAACCAAAAGCTGGTTCTTTGAGAGGATCAATAAAATTGACAAACCCTTAGCCTGACTAAAAAAGAAAAAGAGAGAACAGATGCAAATACAAAAAATAAGGAATGAGCAAGGGAATATCACTACTGACCCCACAGAAATAAAGAGTATCATAAGAGGATACTTTGAAAAACTATATGCCAACAAGAATGGTAATTTAGAGGAAATGGACAAATTTCTAGAAACTCACAAACAGCCTACATTGATGAAAGAAGAAATTGATGAACTCAACAGACAAATTACAAGTAAAGAGATAGACTCAGTCATCAAAAACCTCCCAACTAAGAAGAGCCCAGGACCAGATGGCGTCACACTGAATTCTACCAAAAATTCCGGAAAGAGCTAACACCAATTCTGCTTAAGCTCTTCCAAAAATAGAAGTAGAAGGAATATTGCCTAACTCATTCTACGATGCCAACATTACCCTAATATCAAAACCAAACAAAGATACTACAAGAAAGGAAAATTCCAGACAATTTCTCTAATGAACCTAGATGCTAAAATCCTCAAGAAAATACTTGCTAATCGCATTCAACAACATATCAAAAGGATTATACACCTCGACCAAGTGGGTTTCATACTGGGTATGCAAGGATGGTTTGTATTAGTCAGCCAAAGGGGTGCTAATGTGAAATACCAAAAATAGGTTGGTCTTTATAAAGGGTATTTATTTGGGGTAGAAGTCCACAGATAGCAGGCCATAAAGCATTAAGTTTCTTCTCTCACCACAGTCCATTGCCACGTATTGGAGCAACACAACTGCCGGCATTTGCCAGGGTTCAGGCTTCTGGGGTTCTTCTCTTCCTGGGGCTGTGTTTCTCTCCAGGCTTAGCTCCTGTTTCCTCCACAAGGTCAGCTGTAGATGATCAGGTGAACAGCTTGCTTCTTTTCTCCTGGGGCCTTCTTTCCAACATCAAAACTGCTTCTCAAAAGACTGCTTAACTCTGTCCTTTGCCTTGCCTTTTATATTCAATTCCCCACCCACCAATGGGTGGGGCTCAATGCCCTAATCCTAACCTAATCATGCCCACATTAACAGATCAGTTTACAAGCATGATCCAATTATATTTTTGGAATTCATAATTACATCAAATTCCCCAATGGCCACATGGTTCAATATAAGAAAATCAATCAATATAATATACCACATAAACAGATTGAAAGAAAAAAATCACATGATCATCTCTATAGATGCAGAAAAGGCATTCAACAAAATGCAGCACCATTTTCTAATAAAAACACTGCAAAAGATAGGAATAGAAGGAAACTTTCTGAATATGATAAAGGGTATATATGAAAAACCCAAAGCTAACATCATCTTCAATGGTGAAATCCTAAAAGCCTTCCCTCTGCGACTGGGAATTAGACAAGTATGCCCACTATCACCACTCCTATTTAACATTGTCTTAGAAGTACTTGCTTGAGCACCAAGGCAAGAAAAAGATATAAAAGGCATCCAAATTGGAAAAGAAGGAGTAAAAATTTCATTATTTGCACATGACAGGATCCTATATGTAGAAAGCCCTGAGAAATCTACAACAAAGCTTCTAGAACTTATAAAGGAGTTCGGTAATGTCGCATGCTATAAGAACAATGCTCAAAAATCAGTAGCATTTCTATACACCAATAACAAGCAATCTGTGGAGGAAATCCAGAAAAAAAATACCATTTACAATAGTAACTAAAAGAATCAAACACCTTAGAATAAATTTAACTAAAGATGTAAAGGTCTTATATACAGAAAACTACACAACACTGTTAAAGCAAATCAAAGAAGACTTAAATAAATGGAAGAATATTACCTACTCATGGATAGGAAGACTAAACATCAACAAGACAGCTATCCTACCCAAATTAATCTACAGATTTAATGCAATCCCAATAAAAATAAACACTGTATTTTTTTAGGAACTGGAAAAACTAAATACAAAATATATTTGGAAAGGTAAGAGGCCCCGAATTGCCAAAGACACATCGAAAAAGAAAAATGAAGTTGGAGATATCATATTACCAGACTTTAAAACATACTACAAAGCTACAGTGCTCAAAACTGCATGGTATTGGCACAAGGATAGACATACTGACCAATGGAACCGAAGTGAGAGTTCTGATATAGATCCTCACATATACAGTCATCTTATATTTGACAAGGCCACCAAGCCCACTCATTTGGGAGAGAACGGCCTCTTTAACAGGTGGTGCTTGGAGAACTGGATATCCATATCCAAAAGAATGGATCTCCTCAAAATGTTTTTTTTTAAGTTTACATGAATTTTATCTCTTACATTTAAGCTTATCATTATTATTTCATTTTCCTATTAATTGTATTTGGCTATTATATGGTCTTCATCTTCAAGGAAGGTTTAGATCACAGAAGGGTTACAATGGGGGCAGGAGAGGATCATTGGTGGGGGGTGTCTGGGATGAGGGTTTGAAGGGAGGAAGTTCACTTGAATATACATGAAAGTTATATAAAAATGCTTAAATGATAAAGGGGTGGGGCATGGTCACAGTGGGTAGATAATCACTCAATAAATGAGGGAATATTGTATTCCCAGCCTGGAGAGCTCTGGCACATTTTCCAAGGGAGCAGCAACAGTCCCCCAAGTGCAGGGGCAGTATCTGACAAAGGAGGAGGGTCCACTGATGGGTTCTTCTTATTTATGACTAGCCTTACGAGTCTTTGGTCTTGTAATTGAAACTTAGCCTACTGTTATCGGGTGCCTAAGGGTTGCCACCTGAGAGCCTCCTTGTTGCTCAAATGTGGCCTCTCTCTAAGCCAAACTCAGCATATGAATGCATTACCTTCCCCCCAGCGTGGGACATGACTCCCGGGGATGAGCCTCCCTGGCAACGAGGGATTAATACCAAGTGCCAACTGGCAATATGACTGGGAAAAGACCTTGAATAAAAGGGGGAAAATGTAAAGACAATGAGTTCATGTGGTTAAGAGACTTCAAAGAGAGTCAGGAGGTCATCCCAGAGGTAACGCTTACTCACACCTCAGTAGGATCTCATAGAACACCAAAGTGGATATCATCCCACACAGAGGGGCTCCTAAGGGCTCTGGAGACACCCAGTTCCTGTATAGGGGGATAGCTCCAGAGATTGATGCCTTATCTGTGGGCTCTACTTTGGAATCTGTGCTCTTGAGAGTGAGAGAGTTGTACTCAAATAAGTTCTCCCTGCACATGGTCCACCAGTCCCTTCTATTCAAACCTATATGTGATGCTGGAGTTTGTAGGTATACTTCCAGAGAATGGAGCCTTTGGCCTGCCCATGTGCCAGCTGTGCCTGGAATCTCAGTGGAGCTGCAACTCCTACTCTATTGCTCAATGGACTCACCCAAGTCACCTAGTGAGGAGACGATGATGGACAATGGCCATCCCAGGGAATGGAGAGAGCCTGCAGCTGCAGGCAGGATACTACCATATATTGCATCCTAGGGATATGGGCTCCCTCTCACTTGGAGGTGGAGTGGACATCACCATCCCACACTCCTCAGGATTGGGGGAAGAGCTATGGACTAGAGTGGCCTTACTGGAATTCTGTTGTAGACATATTGTGATTCAAGCAATGAAAGAAATTACAACAGTGAAGTGTAGCCAATGGCCACTGGATGCTTTCGGGGCAGGGAAGGGAAAAGCAGTTGCAATACAGGGGCTTTTTCAGGACTTAGGAATTTTCCTGAGTGACATTACAATGACAGATATAGGCCATTTTATATCAGCATATGCCATGCAGAGCTGTGTGGGAAAGAGTGTGGTCTACAATGTGAACTGTGGTCCATGCTTAGTGGGAAAGCCCCAGGATGTGTATATCCATTGCAGGTGATGTGTTACACTAATGAAAGATGTTTATGTGGGATGTTATGGGAGGTGTGGGAAGTGGGGAACATGGGAATCCCTGTAATTTTTGTGTAACACTTAGGTAATCTAAGCATCTTTAAAAATATATTTTAAAAAATAATATAATAACAAAAGAAAACAAAAAAAAAAAGAATAGTGAAAAAAAAGAACATGCAGAACTGTGTGGAAGAGAGTGTAGACTACAATGTGAACTATGATCCATGCTTAATGGCAAAGCCCTAGGATTTGTTTATCATTGCAATAAATGTGTCACACTAATGAAGGATGTTTATGTGGAAGGGTGTGGGAGGTGTGGGGAGTGGGGCATATGGGAATCCCTGTATTTTTTGTGTAACATTTATGTAATCTAAGTATCTTTTAAAAAATAAAAAAAATTATTATAAGAAAAAGGTCTGAAGTAATAATACTAATATCAGACAAAATAGATTTTAAATGCAAAATTGTTATAATGGATGAAGAAGGTCAATATATATTAACAAATGGGGCAAGTCACCACGATGAAATAAAAATAATAAAGATTTATGCACCTAACTTAGTTGCCCTAAAATACATGAGGCAAACACTGGCAAAACTGGAGGAAGAAATTGATGTCTCTACAATAAATGTTGGAGACTTCAACACAATACTCTCAGCATTGCATAGAACATCTGGTCAGAGGATAAATAAGGAACAGAGAGTTTGAATAATATGATAAAAGAAATACCAAACATACCCCAAACAACATGATATACATTCTTCATAAGTTCTCCTTGACCTTTCTCCAGGGTAAAGTTTTTGTGGTGAAGCAGGCTTCATATAAGGAATGAATAGATAGATCTGGAACCTGGAAGAAAGGACCATGTGGACATCAATACCCCAAGATGGCTGCTGGAAGATCCTTGTGAGATTTCCACTATGCAGAATGAGATTCCCAGAGATTCCCAAGAGATTATCCGATATTCTCCTGGGACATTATCATGGGCCCCACCTGGGGGATTGATGGGTGGGGTAATCAATCAAAACAGCAAACACCTGGGACTCCTCCCATGCCATTAGCAAAGGGGTGGAATAATTAACAGTTTAAAAAGCAGGCACAAAGGTCAAATCGCCCCTTCTGCTCCTGTTCTCAACCCCTGTTGCCCTCCTGCCACCCTGCTCCCACTCCCAGTGGCTTCTGTGCCCTGCTGCTGCTCTGCTTGGGGCCCTTGTGGCTTCTGCACCCTGCTCTCACCATGTCCCCCCTGCATGGACCAACACGCAAGTAAAATCTGGGCATTTATAATCTATAATGGGAAATTGTAGTCTATAAATCAGCCCTCTGTATCACTTTTCACCCCTTACCCTCTACTGGGGACCCGTGATCTGTTATTTTCTCCCATTTCTCTTCTTTCTCTACCTTAATAAATTGCTGGCCTCACTCACCTGACATGCTCTGAAATTCATTTCTGCAGCATAAGTCAAGAACCTATACTAAATCTGGTAACAGTGGGACATAAGTCAGATCTCAATAAATTTAAAAAGATTGAATTTAAAGAAAGCACTCTGATCATAATGGTATTAAGTTTGAAATTAGTAAGAGGTAGAAAATGGGAAAATTCATAAATATAAGTAGATTAAACAATACACTCTTAAATAATCAGTGATTCAAAGAAGAAATTGCAAGCAAAATCAGTAATATCTCAAAATGAATGAAAACAAAGACACAACATATAAAAACTTATGGCCACAAAGCAGAGGTAGCTCAAGTGGTTGAGCATCTGCTTCCAATGTATGAGGTTCTTGGATCAATCTCCTGTACCTACTAAAAAATTCATGACAGTGCTGAGAATGAAATTTATAGTCTTCAGTGCTTACTTTAAAAAGAAAAGCTAAAAACAAAGACCTAACTGTACATCTGGAGGAACTAGAAAAACAGCTGTAAACCATCCCAAAAGCAAGCAGAAGAAAACAAACAATAAAGATTAGAGCAGGAATAAATAAAATGGACAATAAAAATAGACAAAAGAGAAAATCAACAGAACCAAAAGTTGGTTCTTTGAGAAGATTAACAAAATGGAAAAATCCTTAGCTAGTTTAAACAACAAAAAAAAGAAGATGCAAATAAATAAAATAAAATGAGATGGGGGGCATTAAAACTGACACAGCAGAAATTAAAATATCAAAAGAGGATACTATTAAAAACTGTATGCACATAAACTTGACAATATTCATGAAATGGATGAATTGTAGAAACCCATCAACAACCCACACTGACCCAAGAAAAAACTGAAAGACCTTAACAAGCAAACCACAATTTTAAAAAATGAAACAGTCATCAGAAACCTCCCCAAAATGAAAGACCCAAGACCAGATGGCTTCACAGTGAATCCTACTAATCATTCAAAGACGATCTAATAGCAATCTTGCTCTATCTCTTCAAAAAAATTGAAAAAGAAAGAATGCTACAAAATTCAGTCTCTGAAGCTAACATCACCTTAATACTAAAGCCAAATAGAAATATTATGAAAAAAAGAAAATTATAGACCAATATCTCCATATTAGTCAGCCAAAGGGGTGCTGATGCAAAATACCAGGAATTTGTTGGCCTTTGTAAAGGGTATTTATTTGGGGTAGAAGCTTACAGTTACCAGGCCATAAAGCATAAATTACTTCCTTCACCCAAGTCTATGGCCACTTGTTGGAGCAAGATGGCTGCCAACATCTGTGAGGGTTCAGGCTTCCTGGGTTCCTCTCTTCCAGGGGCTTGCTTGTCTCTGGGCTCAGGTCCTCTGCTATCTCCACAAGGTCAGCTGTAGACTATGAGGCTCTCTAGGCTTTGCCTCTCTCCACAAGGCCAGCTGGGGACTGTCAGGCAAATAGCTCATCTCTTTTCCCAGGGCCCTCTCTCCTTCCTCATGACCAATCTCCTCTGTGTTCTTACTTCCCCAGGCTCCAGCATTAAAAGTCAGCATCAGAACTCCTACTCTGTCCTTTGCCATGTCTTTTATCTCTGAGTCCCCATCCACCAAGGGTGGGGACTCAATGCCCTACTGACATGGCCCAATCAAAGCCCTAATCATCATTTAGTCACACCCAGATGAACAGACCAGTTTACAAACATAATCCATATCTATTTTTGAATTCATAACTATATCAAGCTGCCACAATCTCTAATGAATATAGATGCAGAAATTTTCAAGAAAATTCTTCCTAACCAAATTCAAAAGCCATTAAAATTATACACCATCATCACAAGTTTTTTGTTTTGAGGTACTGGTGCCAGGGATTGAAACCAGGACCTCAACTGTGGGAAGCCAGCATTCAAGCACTGAGCCACATTGGCTACGCTGTTTGTTTTTTTCATTTGTTTGCTTATTGATTGTTTTTGCTTTTAGGAGGCACTGGGAAGTGAACACAGGACCTCTCATGTGGGAAGCAGGTGCTCAACTGCTTGAACAACATCTACTCCCTGATCATATGGGTTTTATAACAGGTATGCAAGGATGGTTCAACATAAGAAAATCAATCAATGTAATATACCATATTAATGAACGGAAGAGAAAAATCACTTCATTATCTCAAATGATACAGAAAAGGCATTTGACAAAATATAACATCCCTTCTTGATAAAAACTCTCTGAACCATAGCAATAGAAGAAAACTTTCTCAATATGATTAAGGTTACATATGAAAAACTCAGGAATATTGTACTGAATGGTGAAAGACCATTTTCTGCAATGAGATTGGGAAAAAACAAGGATGTCCATTTTTTCTGCTGTTATTCAATATCATGCTAGATTTTCTAGCTAGGGCAAATAGGCAAGTAACAGATCTAAAAGGCATCCAAATAGGAAATGAAGAAGTAAAACTTTCACCGTTCCCTGATAATATGATCCTATGTTAGAAAATCCTAAAAAATCCCCAGCAAAACTACTAGAACTAATAGACAGTTTCAGCAAAGTGGCAGAATACAAGATTAATATGCAAAAAATCAATAGAGTTTCTATACACTACTAATGAGCAAAATGAGGAAGAAGTTAGGAAAAAAATTCCATTCACAAAATTGACTAAAATAATCAAATGTTTACGAATAACAACCAAGGACATAAAAGGCCTGTATTCAGAGAACTACAAAACATTTGTTAAAAGAAACCAAGGAAGATGTCAATAAATTGAAGGACATTTTGTGTTCATATGTTGGAAGACTAAATATCACTAAGATGTTATTTTACCCAAACTAGTCTGTAAATTTAATGCAATCATGATACAAATTCAAACAGCCTTCTTTGTAAAATTGGAAAAGCTTATTATCAAATTTATCTTGAAGCACACAGGCCCCTGAATAGCCAAGACTATCTTAAAAAAGAAGAATGAAGTTGAAGGATCCTCATTTTCCAACTTTAAAGCATGTTATTTACCCAAATGGTAATAAACAACATGTGGTGATATTGATTGATGAAATTGAATCAAGAGTTCAAAATAGACCCTCACATCTATGGGCAAATAATTTTTGACAAGGCTGTAAAACCAACCCAGCTGAGTTAGAACAGCCTATTCAACAAATGGTGCTGGGAAAACTGGGTACTCATATCTCAAAGAAAGAAAAGGATCTCTAGCTAACACCTAATTAACTTAAATTAACTCAAAATAGGTCAAGAACCTAAATGTAAAAATCTAGAATCATAAAACTCCTAGGAGAAAATGTAGGGAAACCACTTTAAGATCTTGATGTAGGTGGTGGTTTCTTGTCCCTTATACCCAAAACACAGGCAAAGAAAGAAAAAATAAATAGAACTTAGGATGACCTTAAAATGAAACATGTTTGTGTTTCAAACAATTTTTTAAGTAGGTGAAAAATGCAGCCTATTCAATGGGAGAAAATCTTCAGTAACCACATATCCAACAAGGGTTTTATTTCCATGTTATATAAAGAGATCACATAACTCAATGACAGAGAGACAAAAAACCTAATTAAAAAAATGGGCAAAAGACTTGAATAGACATTTTTTCAAAGAGGAAATACAAATGGCCAAAATAGCTTATGAAAAGATGTTCAGCATTACTAGCTATTAGGGAAATGATGATCAAAACTACAATGAGATAATATTTCATGCCTTACAGATTGGCAATTAAAAAATAAAAACAGAAAACTATGGTTGTTGAAGAGGATGTGGAGAAATTTGAACACTCCTTCACTGTTGGTGGGAATGTAAATGGTGTTGCCTCTGCAGAGGATGATTTGGTGGTCCCTCAGGAAGCTAAATATAGAACTGCTCTATGATTCAGCAATCCTACTACTAGGAATATATACAGAAGGACTGAAAACAAAGATGCTAAAAGATATTTGCACACCTATGTTCACAGTGGTATTACTGACAATTGCTAAAAGATGGAAACAGGTTAAATGCCAATCAATTGATGAATAGATAAACAAAATGTGGCATATTCTTGCTATGGAATATTATTCAAGTGTAAAAAGAAATGAAATAGGGATGCATATGACAACAAGGATGACCCTTGATGATATTATGTTAAGTGAAATAAGACAGAAACAAAAGGATGAATATTGTATGTTCTCACTGATATGAACTAAATACGATTAGTAAGCTTATGGAATAACACTATAAAGTATAGGCTGGTAGGAGAAGAAAATGCTGGTTAAGAAGGGGGAGATGATACTGAATGTATTTAGAATGTTTAATAAGGTCAATTATAAATATGTTGTAATGGATAGAGTTGATATTAGCACATTATAATGACTATTACACATACTGCTTATTTATAACCTGGGATTGTAGTTGAAAGATACAGTCTAGGGAGGTTAATGTTAATTGAAAGACAGCATAAGGATAATCTAGGGGGTGTATAACATAGTGATTTTGGTGGTAGATGAGGATTGTGGTTAATAATATAAATACAAGAATGTTCTTCAACTACAAGATGTTAAGAATTTGGGGATAAATAGGAAAAGTACAACTAATATAATTCATACACTATAGTTACCAGTAATATTGTAATATTTTTTGTGGAAATGACAAAGAAGGTACTATATTAGTGCTAAAGGTAAAAAAAAAAAAAAAAAGGCTTAAGTTTTATGAGATATGAATATGATTAAACATTTTTTCTTCAAATTCTTCATTAAGAAGGAGAGGTTAACCTATCTCTAATCATTTATGCAGCTTTTTTTTTTTACAGGCTAAAAATAGTTTATTTCAAAGGCTGTGGTAGAACAAACTAAAATTAGGTCTTTTCCATCTCTGGACCTATAAATGAAACTTCGACAATTATGAAGCACGCAACCCAACATCCACATAGTCTCTTCCCGACTAGCTGGTCAGAAAGCATCTAATTATTAAAATCTTCAGGAACATAAGCCCACTGTCCAAGAGACTCAAGTAATGAAATTCTTTTCATTCTGGCTAATATTTAAATGTAAAAACCATACTACTATTACTACCACTAAAAATAATATTGACCCTTCACCAATTATTTTATTCAATAACACTTCAACCCACCAACAAAGACCACCATCATACATATTTCTATAGCAAAGCAAGCAAGCGATGTTGCAGAATCTGATGTTTGCAGTTAGCGTTCCAGCAGGGAGGGGGAGTGGCTGATGTTTGGGGCATGACGTACTGATTCTTTTCAGACCTGGATGGGCACCTGGTTTCCACCCACAATTGTTAGACGATTTTTCTACTGGGAATTTCCTGGAACTGTTTCCTTCTCATTCTGTGTCAAGCCTGGCTTGGGTCAAGGCCCAGTGAGAGTCTGAGCTTAGAGAAAGCCCAAGCATAGAGACCCGGGCTCTGGCTCTGCCCCTTAGCCAGGAAGGAGGGGAGGCTGGAACCAGTGATGGCACCCGCGGACCTGACCTCCCAGCCGCCTCCCTTGGAGGTGAGACTCCATGTGAGGAGCCCAGAGACCGCTCGCCCTACCTCCTGTCAAGGCGGGGGCCAGCTGGACACAGCCTGCTGCTTCTGCTTGGGCGGCGAGGGACAGCTAGGTCACCAGCCACAGGAGGCCCCAGCCGAGGGCAGCGACATCAGTGATACCTTTGGCCTAACAGTCAGCACAGTACTTCTCCTCCTCCCTCAGCAGCTTGAAGAGAATTAGCTGGTGCTATTCCTTCAGCTTCTGAGCCTTCACCCGGCAGGAACGCATGGCCATCTCCACGGCTCCACGAGAAGACTGGGTCAGCTAAGGGAGCTGCCGACTGAGCACCCGGCCAGGAAGAGTGAAGGCACCTGGCGCTGCGGGGGCTGCGGGAGGACTCATCCCAAGAAGCGGTGGCAGCGGCGGCTGCTGCCGCTGTGGTATCAGCGCCAACGTGTCCCACCTCCTCGCCCGCCATCCCCGCACACACGGCTGGAGCCGGTGGGAGAAGGGGGTGTCATTTATGTGTCTTTCTTAACACTGGAGAAACAATTGAGTTTGTTTTTGGAATTAAATAAGATAAATGTGACTGGACACAATTTTTTTAGATTATTGTTTCCATAAATCGTTAAGCTGTCTTTTGTCTATTATTTTGTTTTTTGAAGTTGAGATAAAGTTAGAACAAAAACCAATGAGGGAGTCGAAGTAGCTCAAGTGGTTGAACTGCTTTGTATGTAGGAGTCCCGGCATTCAATCTCGGGTACCTCTTTAAAAAAAAATTCAGTGGTGGACGGGTGACGTCATCAACACAGCGAAGGAAGCCCTACCCTGAAAAATCCTCCCCTGATACTCGGGAGAATGGTAGAGACTGGAGGAGGACTCCACAAATGCTGAATTGAAGAAAGAGAAAATAGCAGGTAGGAAACTTCCATCCAAGACCTACAGGTCCTATTCCGTTCCCTTTCAATGGGTCCCGTGCAAATTTTGGGAGTTCTCCAGAGGCAACAGGCAGCCTGGATCCCTCTCATCGGGGAAGCAGATTTTAGAGGAACTCAGCAGTGAGTTAAAACCACACACATATTCAGGATCAGAGACAGAAGCCCACAGAAACCCAGTGCTGAAAACAAGATGCTGAGGGATGCTGAAAGTAAAAGCGCCCATTTTAGGGCGTGGGGAGTAAAATCGCAGTAGAATGGCTATGGCTGAGTGGTGCACTCAGTCCAGTTACTGTTGGTGGACTTCGTTAAATGCAGAATGGACTTTTCTGGAGGCCCTACCTTTCTGGAGTGACCCTGTCTGACTCTCAGAGGCAGGATAACCTAGTAGGAAGAAAATTTTGGCAGAAAAGCGTCACAGAGAAAAATGGAGGGGAAGGGTTGAATTAAACTGCTACTAGACTGGAGAGTCCCAGAAATGAAAAGTATAAGAAAAAAAGTGAGTGATGAAGAGGATTTAAACAAATCATGGGAGCTGGGGACAATTATCTGCACAAAAACAAACAGATCAAGATTCCTGGAGAAGGAGGAGAGGAAATAACCTGGCAAATTAGGGCAGGTTGTTATGCTTCAGGTTCTGGGGAAAGTAGCACTTACTAGAGCTAAAAGCTAAGTTAAGTTTCAGTTTGCTGATGTAGGGCTTAGCATGAAGGTCTCCATCTAGGGCCTCCTTAATTTATTTAACAATTTCCCGCAGTTCGATCTGGCTCTGAGCCATTATGAGTTGTGGTCAAAATGTAAGGTGTTGAACCCATTTTCAGTTACTGCCTAAGGTCTTGGAGTAGTTCTTGCAGGTTATTTTCATGTTGGGCTCATAGATGGTCATGATGCCGATTGTTTCACGATCATCATTTTTATGTCATCCTAGACATAAAAAAAATCATTTGCTGGACAAATGATCCCAGACATAAAGAAATCACAAGTGGCTGGGGACACACATTCAAAACCCTTGCAATAAAACAGTATACCAGGGAGACTATAATGAGTGCTAGAGTGATAAAAGGCCCAACTGCCTACATCATAGTATACTCCTATGTCTAGCACCCATGATTTCACCCAACTGAAATCTATTTGATCACATCAGGGCCTTGAGGAATGCCTTGCCTGTTAAAACCATGTGGTCTATTTAATTATTTTATGCTATTGTGTTTCAACTTCCCCAGAAGTGTGTACCCAGGTACAATAGGTGATGATGGCAATGGCAAAAATGCCTCCTTGTTTCAGCTAATAAGTAAGAAGTTTAACAATGCTATTGTCTAAAACAAGTTTAACTTATAAATCTAAGGACTTGCTGTGCAGTAGTAGCTCTAGGAGTAGATTCAGTAATTTCTCCTATTGTGATTTATAAATATCTAATTCTGTTTTCATTTGTGTTAATCTCAAGCCAAGGTAGCAGCAATCTGCCAAAAGAGACAAACCCAGAATCATTAACACCCTGAGTAAATCCTGTTTTGCCTGAGAATGTAGATTGAGGGGAGTACTCCAGTGAGAAGTTTCAGATTTATTATAAATTGCTAAGGGACTGTGAGGAGACCAACTGCACATTGCCCAGACATTTATCAGCTATTATTTAATGCCCAGGCAAATATCTGATAAAATTTTCACAATAAAAATATTGCCTGGTAGAACAATGTAAATAGAGTCAATGTGATGTTGTTTATAGATTCATTACTAGGAATACTATCATTTGTCCTTAGTATCCAAGGGTCTGTGGTATTGAGAGTTCAAGTGAAGAGCTGACCCAAATTTATTTGTGTTGTGAATCTTTTGCAGATCCAGTACCTTAAACCTGAAAGTGGATATGCATTGTTAAGGTAACTTGTAGTTTGTGGAGGCATGTAAACTGTTATAGTAAGTTTTCCAAACTCTTCTATGATATCTTTATAATTCTCTCAACCAGTTGTATCTATAGTGTGGTTGATACTGAGCAAAAGTAAGTTCTTTCCTTCCAATATAATCTAAAGACCAATTCCTGAAATATTTTGGTTCCAACTGAGAAAATTTATTTGCTAAGATAGCAAAGAGATCATTGGTCTAGCAATGGCCTCAAAATCTGCCTTCTTGGTTGTGAGGAGTTTAGGGATTTTATGGATTCAAACAGGAGAAGGTAGAGTGGTTACAATCACAATGGTAAATATGCACAAGCTAGTTTTCAAATAACCATAAACAAATTTAAATTTAGTCTAGAATATACACCACAATAATAAGTATACACAAGGGTGAGGATAATTTTGAAGTAACCATAAAGAAAGGTAAGGTCAGACTGGAATAACCCCCACAATAGTAAGTATACATAAGGGCGAGCCTAGTTTGCAACAAACATAAAGAGGGATGAGGTTGACCTAGCCAGTTTCAGTAATTTCAGGTATTAGCTTTGGGCTATACTATAATATACTGATAAAATGAGGAAAAATGCATCTATATAATCATTCAGTAATCATAACCTTTTGTTAATTCTTAATTTTTGGTTATAAGGTTACAGATTCAAGAAAGCTTAAAACAGAGTAAAGAAGACCTTGGGTCTAGTATTTATATTTGATATGAAACAAATGGACCTGTCTGATCCAAAGAGACTGAAGCATTTGTGATAAGAAAGAAATTTGTTTTGGTTAGAAGAATGTGGTCCCCTGCAATGTGCATAGTTCAGGGTTTATGGTGACAATTCCAACAGTCTGTAAGATTCCCTTTCTTTGAAATGTTCTGGGAGAAGCAGACAGTGACATTGTCTTTTCAGGCCAGTGCAAGGACAAAGCATAAGGAAATACAAAGATTTTACGCATTGTAAGTATTAGTAAGGTAGAGCCTATGTGAGGACTTGTTTATGTTAGGACTTGATTTGTCACCTTGGGAATAACTAGTCTACTTTTTTACATTTTCTACTTCCCTTCCTGGCTCATTTGATTTTTAAGTCCCCAAAATCAGTCCAGGAGTCTGGTGGAATTTTTTTTTAGTTGAGTAATGTGGACCCATGTCTCAATCCCCTTAATTAAGTTGCATTATCAGAAGTTAGTAGTACTTGGCAGGGTTCTTTTTCATGGGGATCTAGGGCTGTCTTGTCTGTGTCATTTCCAGTAGACCCATTATCCTGGTTACAGATTATGATTAATGGAGTGTCTGTCATGTGGGACAGGAAAGATGTCCTTTACTTGAAGATAATCTTTGGCATAATGCATTAAGGATTTGCAAATTTAGTCATGTCATGGTGTGACAATAAGTGATCAGTTCTCAATTTATTCTCAGAGATAGGTCTGCTAGGAACAACTTCATATGGGAAGAATGTGAGTTTCCTAAAATGAATGCTATGAATAAACAGAGGGGCAAAGGTAAACCTTCTGGGCCAGGAAAGGCTAGGTTCTTCAGTTAATTTAGACAACATTAATTTAAGTTTCTAATTACAACTGTCTTACTAGTGGCTGTTTTTGCATGAAAATATGCAAGTGCATTTTTTAAAATTTTCAGGCTCAGTCCTTTTAGTGTAAGCTTTTATCTTGATGATGGCAACAGTAGATGGGAGTAAATTAGCAGAAAGGAGGTAATTTACTGGTCCACAATTTTCAACTGGCATACTAGAAGAAGTGAGGAACCCTCTTTGCTTCCATAGCATGCTGAAATCACTATAGATCAGGGGTTCTTAACCAGGGGAAAGATTTCAGAGGGTCTATGAGTTTGAATTGAAAATTTTAATTTAAAGACATGCCCATGTTGATTGTCATAAAACTATCTGCTGCTACCTTCTGAGAAGGGGTCCATGTTTTTCAGCTGACTGGCAAAGGAGTCCATGGAAAAAAGAACCCCTGCTATAGATGTTAACAGAATATCCTTCTGACAGAAAGCAGAGTTGGGTAAGTGCACAGAGTTCATCCATTCTTGTGGGAGAAAATTGTGGATGACTACCTTATTCAATAAGTATGTGGCATAGCCTGTTTAGAATGTACCATTAGCAATTCTAGCATAAGAAGCATTAACAAATAGAATGCCATCTGGGTGGATCAAAAGAACATGTATGGAGTCATTAATTTTGAAGTTACCAGTTTATAGTCATGGAGTATCCCCTCATTGGATAAAGGTAGCAGAGTAACAGTGTCAATAACATTGCAATATTTTAGGTGAAGGTTAAGAGATGAAGTAGAAGGATCACATAAGTCAGTTTTCTGGAGGAAAAATGTTAGGCCTGCTCAGAGTTAAGTTTGCTGAGGCTGTAATTAATTTGGCAGTTTCTGCTGAATCTTTAACACAATTTGGGTAAGAACAGATAAGTATATCAAGGTGGAGACTATTATGCAAGAGATTTGGAGTTTCCTCTGTGTTTTTGAATTAACATTCCTAACACTTGGTTATATAACCATTTACTGCAATTATTTCCTGTTAAAAAGGAGAATAGATCCTGATTGAATATATGAAAATAATTCTAGCACAATAAATTTAAGAATATTCAGTAAGAGTTTTCAAATTCTGAAGGGGTCAGGCAAGGAGATAAAGATGAATGTTTTATGAATTACAGTTTAATTCAGTAAAGGTTCCTTATATCTAGAAAATAGAACAATAAAATATTAGCAATAATCCAAAGAAAACTATGATCACTCTTATCAGTTCATTTAGCCCTAAATAATTAATCTGTGTTTCATTAGATATTCTGTTATCAATCTCAAGAACCTATCAGCTTCTTTATTAAATTCTGGAGGTCTTGACTCAGTACAATGGTATGCTCTCAATGTTATTTAAGGAATGTCATTAGAAGCTGGTGCCTCAGAGAACTTGGCATAGTCCATGCCATAGGTCTCTGAGGCAGCCCTTTATGTTGAAGATGAAGCAAACTGACCTGTAGCTGATTGTAAATGTTTTCAGGGAAGCACCAGAATAAAAACTATCTGTAGATGACAGAAAAGTTATAATATCCATGGATAACTTGTTGCTATTTTACAATAGTGAACAAACAGATGATAGGTCACAAAACATTATTTTAAGAACAACTGAAATTATGACCATTAATACTACTGTCTAATATCAGAATTATCAGTATTTGGACAACTCATGAGTATATTAAGTCTCTAAGAACTTTATATAATTTCTGAAATGTTTATATTAATAACATTCTATCCTATAATTTATCCAAAAAAGTTATAAAATCATTTTTAATTTGATAACACTTCTTATGCAACTGATATCAAATAAAACTAACTAGTTTATCACCTCTCTTTTTACAAAGTGGAAGAGTAAAATCCTTTGTGATTTTCCAAATGCTTTCCAGAAAATTCAGATGAGAGTTTGAGATCAAGAAGATATTATTTTTGGTTCAATTTTTCAAAGGAAACTGTCAAAAGTTGTCAGGTTTTAACATTTTGATAAATAGGATCATGGGAAACTGTGAAACAATATTTAGTTCCTTAATGAAAGTGACAATGAAATATTTTAAAAATAAATAGAGGCAATAGCATGGTGGTAAAAAAAAAATAGTACTTTATTTCAAAAGTGTGTAGACATTTCCTAAAGCAATTAAATGATGTTTATATAAAGGATATAAAGCCCAGGTGATTTTTCTGGTAAGATACAGAATCTTTCCCTCTAAGCAGGTTACTCAGATTTTTTACAAAAACCTTTTATTAATTCTCATTAAGACTAGGCCAATAATCTGAGGATACTTAGTCATTGTATAGGAAAGAAAATCAAATCCTAGTTTTGCATGAAGATATTGTCTAAGGAAACTCTTAAAAATCTTAAAAAGCTATCAAATTTTAACCACTCATGACCATGACAAATAAAATCACTTTTCTGAAACCTTTCTACAACTTTCTATATCTATTCAGATTATCCTACATATTCCTTTTTGTTATTCTATAAAAACTTGTCATTTTACTTTTAGATAAAACTGTTTTCCATTCCCTTAACAAAACACATCCTGCATACGTTACATATTTGTTGTTATCAAAAAGATATTGTAAACTGACTTCAACCCAATATCCTTTAAAACTCAGTTTACATTTTTTGATCGTCTTAAGGATCTAGTATATATAATGCTATATTATTTTATTAGAACACTGCATAAATTTAGGAAGAACACACCAAACCAGAATAAAATTGTATGCTTATGTTCTACTTAGTATTGATAATTCCAAGGACATAGTTATTTTTTTTTAAATGATATATAAATATATATGCATATATGTGTATTTGCTTACAAAAATGTTATTTATATATATATATATACATATATTTTAAGAGGTGCTTAGATTACCTAAAATATTACACGGAACCCACTGGGGAAGGACATAGTTTTTTTTATTTAGTTAATATTCAATCAGTCCTATTTGTGTAGGGTTTACCTGAATTATGCAAAATTTAATTTTTTAAAGAATTTTGGATTTACTTCTGTGCATTCTCTGTTTTCACTGGAAATATTAGAAGATTTTTTCCCTTAATTTATGGAACTATAGGAGTATTAATTTATATATAAGTGCTTATTTATCTTTAAGCCAACTTGAATAGAGCTCTTTAAAGAAATTTCATAAGTTACTTTGTTAATACCATTCAGAGGTAGGAAAATGCCATATATCAAACATATAGGCACAAATAACTTATAGCTTCAATTAAAACTAATTTAGCCATTTGTCAGACATAAAAATATAGAAATTAAAAAAAACATAGATATCCTCTGAGCTTACACTTTCTCATTTGTCTTTTGCAAAGAGACCTTTAATGAAACTATTTTTTCTTGTATTATTTTTGTAAATTCTGATTACTAAAGAAAGTAGGCATTCCATTTAGTTGCTTAGTTTTGTAACTCCTTTTCTAGAGTGATGAGTAATTTTGCCTCATTGGATTTCCCAAAATGGTCATGGAAATTCCAGATTGTCTTTGCTGAGATTTTGCCATTTTGTTAGAATGATACAGCTTCCGGGACAATATTTTTTTTTATTTTTTAAAGAAACTTTAGATTATATAAATGTTACATAAAAATATAGGGGATTCCCATATTTCCCACTTCCTCCCCCAACCACACTATCCCACATTAACAATATCCTACATTAGTGTGGTTCCTTTGTTTTAATTTATGGGCACATATTGAAGCATTGTCAACTAACCATGGATTATAGATTACAGTATAGTTTACACTCTGTCAGGTGCAATTTTGTAAGTTATGACAAAATATATAATGGCCTATATCTGTCATTGCAATGTCATTCAGGACTAGGTCTTTTTCCAGGTGCATTGCTAGTTGGTGCTTGGTAATAATCCCTCAGTGCCAGGGAGGCTTCACTAGGAATCATGTTCCATGTCAGGGGTAAGGTAGTGTATTTATATTCTGAGTTTGGCTTAGAAAGAGGTCACATTTAAGCAACAAGTAGGCATTTAGGAGGTAACTCTTAGGCAACATATGCCAGAGCCCCAGAGTGTAGAGAATTAAATTTTAGATAAGAATGGGGATCCCATCTTTATCATTTCACTTCTTACCTTGTGCACAGGACAAATAAACCAGCAGTAGCAGAAATGAAACTTGTCTGTACTAAAAGGCTATGGAAATAGGCTAAAAATTTGAACTTTCTCATCAATAAGATTAACCCACTAACCTTTGGACTGACAGCTAGTGAGATCAGAGAGCTCAAACACAAAATAGTGGAACTCAGATCTAAAAGGGACTCATCCAAGAACCTTGGAGATGGTGGGGAGGAAAGAAAACACAAAGAGTTCAGCAGACATATTTTTGTCTTATTGTCTCCAGAGTAATTTTTGGTCACATTTGGATCCTCTCCTCTTAGCCCATACTGAAAAAAAAAATCCAAAGGAAATTAATTTTATGGATCTCATAGGTTTTTAAAGCAATTCATGAATCAGACAACATACAATCCAAATTGGAAGGGAGCCTAGAAGAGAGAGCAAAAAGGCTTCTATAAATAGGACAAGGTTATCTTAAGAAAACAATCTTATTGCTTCACACAGGATAGTTTTCCTTATTTGGCTTAGCCTTGACTTAGAGGAACTAAGCTACAGAAGAAAAAGGGAGTTGTGAATTGTGATTGGTTGTTCTCCAGGTTCAGGTTCTGGGATAGAAGCCCTTTTTGATAAGAAAAATCCTACTTTATCAAAAGAAATTAGAATAATTTCCACAACTATTCAACAAAGAATATATAAAAGTACCATACCCTGAAAGGAAACTACCTTTTAAGAGCTTACAGACCCACCAAGCAAATGTTTTATACAATAGGATGGAGGAAAGCCTCAAAAATTTGAAAGGGATAACCAATATTCCCTATTCAAAAGAAAATAAAACCAGAAAATGAGAAACATGGAAACATGGAAAATAAAATCTATAAACTGAAAATTAAGGGGGGGCACTCTTATAAATAACCTTGGCACAAATAATAAAGTACATTATGAAAAATAACAATAATTGTTGAATACATTATGTAAAATTACCAGAGTTACAAATCTAAGCCAATATTCCTGAGATAATTATTGGTCTTGTATTTTGTAAAATACTTATGTAAATTAAAGTAAATGATTAAATGATATAAGCACCTACCTTAAAAGGTTAAAAGAAATAAAATTAAACATTATTGGGGTGGAGACATAGAAGTTAATAGAGAGGCAAAAAATAATTCATTTATAAATGGAAAAAATAGAAGAAATATCTAAGATTCAGGTGAGCATTCCTAATAGTTCTTTGTGCAATGAAGATAGTGTTCTTTGTCTGCACAGTCCATTACAGAAGTCACTAGCCACATATAGCTATTGGGCACTCAAAATTTGTTCAGTGCTTTAAAGCACTGAATTTTTAGTGTTATTTAAATTTGATTAATTTAAATTTAATAGTTACATATGCTTATTGCTTACAGTATTGAACAGAAAAGACCTAGAATCTTGGACAACAAAATTAAAAGTAATGAAATCGTTTTTAAAAAATGAATAAAGACTACCACTGAGACAACATTGATTAAAAAAAAAAAAAGAATAAAGGACACAAATAGTCAAAAATAATAAATGAGAATGGTAAGGCAGAAGTGGATACAATAAAAATGGAAGATATTTCTTTGGAATAAAAAAAGTGAATATACTCGACTTATAAATGTGCAAATGTGACCTGCTCACATCTATTGTTTGGAGAACTCACCAGAACTCCAAAATTGGAAGAAATGGTGAGGTCAACTAGGTTCTGAGAAAGATTACAAAAGAAAGCAACACCTTTTTCTCTTCCTAAATTCCTGCCCTGCCCAGTTTCTTCTTCTTAAGGTGAATATATCTTCTATTATTGCATACCTTTTTAAAACAAGCCAACCACATAAGGACTGTATTCCAGGGGATCACACCCTGATTACACAGTTAATGAAACTAGTCAGTGCTGCATTCTGTGGGATACACACTGCTCATCCTCAGTGGATTTACCAGATAAGTTCAAAATTACAACTCTCAGATGATGTTGGATATGTCAGGATATTGTGAAGAGAAATTATGAAGATTCATTCATGTCTTCATTCATAATTTATTTTGGTTGCTTTACATGTACTAAGAAATATTCCAGGTCTTGTAGATTCATTAGGGATCCTAACACACTGGTTCCCTATAGATAATTTTCTGGTATTCTCAAATAAATCTGGAAAAATAAATGGAAGATGAATGAATATGAACATTTCAACAGGCCAAATGATGTGACTAAAATTCAATAGGTTACTGAGATGAAGAATAGATGAAGAATAGATGGTGGGGGTGGTAGGGTGGAAGCTAACATAGGGTGAATATGTTAGTAATTATCTGAAAGAATATTGAAAGACAATTTTATACTTGTTTTTATAATGGGAAATTATGTGAAGATTATAGCACATAACATAGTGCAGGACATAATTTTATTGCCATTTCATTCAAAATTGCATTGTAGAAATACTTGAGAGGAATTCAAGGGTTTCTTTTTAATTTGCAATTTTTATTTTATTTTACTATGAATATGGTATCATTTACACATAAAGAATAAATATGAGAAAGTAAATATTCATTGAAATTTAGAACACAATGTTTATATTCACATTTATACAATAAAACATGTTTTATATTTTAGAGAAAATTGGATTTCTTTGAATAAAATCTCATGCTCTTTCTGTACTTGACCTTATCTGTACAATTTTTATTGGGGTAAAATTCACATAACATAAAATTAACCATTTTAAAAGTACGGTCAGTGACATTTAGTACATTCACCACGTTGTTCTTCAGCTTTACCAAATTTCAGAAAATTTTATCAACTCCAAAGGAAACCACATACATACAAAAGGAGTTATTCCATATTCCCCTCAATCCCTGACAACCATTAATCATCTTCCTGTCTATATTGATTTGCCTCTTCTGGATAGTGCATATAAATGGACTCTTTTTAAAAAATGTGACCTTTTGTATCTGAACTAAGTTTTGAAAACACTTAGCATGTTTTCATTTCTTTTCCATGGTATAGGTTATACCTTTACTTCATTCCATTTTATGCCTGAACAAAATTCCAATGTATGGGTATTATACATTTTTGTTACCCATTTATTAGGTGATAGAAATTTGGTTATTATTACCTGTTATTGTAAATAATGCTAATATGAACATTTGTACACAATTACTTGAATATCTTTCTTCAGGTTTGGGAGTTATATATCAAGGAAGAGATCTGCTAGATGATCATCAAATTCTGTGTATAACTTATTGAGGAACTGCATAAATATTTTCCAAGTGGTTGTACCATTGTACATACCTCCCAGCTATGCACAGTGATTCCAATTTCTCCACATCCTCACCAACAGTTATTTTAGGTTTTCAAAAAAGTATAACCGTCCTAGCAGGTTTGAAGTGATGTCACATTTTGGTGTTGATTTCCAGATCCCTAATAACTAAAGATGTTGAGCATTATATCATTTGTTTGTTATCTAATTTCATATATTCCTTGAGAAAATGTCTATTCAAATACTTTGCCCATTTTTAATTACATTATTTGTCTTTATGTTAAAGGGTAAGTGATTTAAAATATATATATACATTCTGGGATATAAAATCCTTCTCAGACATATGATTGGAAAATTTCCTATATGTAGGTTATCTTTTTACTTCTTGATAGGGTTTCCTTTGATTTAAAAGTTTTTAATTTTTGTGAAAAACAATTTGTCTATTTTTCTTTCTAGTGATTTTAATGTCATATCTAAGCATCAATTGCCACATCCAAATTAATGAATTATCCCTATATTTACTTGTAAGAGTGGTATAGTTTTGCTTTTACATTTACCTCTGTAAATGACTTAATTAGTTGTAAATATTTTAAGGTAAGTATCAAAATTCATGCTTTGCATGTGCATATCCAGTTGTTCCACCAAATGATGAAGACAGTGTTCAGTCCTGAGTGCAAGACCTTAGTGCCATGTATGTTGAAAATAAATTGATGATATATATAGGTTTATTTCTGAAGTACCAATTCTATTCCATTGTTTTAGCTGTTTACCTTTATGCTAGTATCACACTATTTTAATAAATGTAAATATGTATTGGGTTTTGAAATATAGAATTGGATATCTTCTAGTTTTGTCCTTTTTCAGTATACTTTTATCTATTAAGGTCCCTTTATAATTGCATGATTTCAAGGGCAAGCTCTTATATTTATTTTTTTAAACAAATCAACTTTATTGATACATATTAACAAAGCATAAAATTCATCTGAAGTGTACAGTCAGTGGTATTTGTTATAATCACATAGTTGTGCATTCATCCCATCCATTATTATTAGAGCATTTTCATTGAGAGGTGAAGAATTTCCTTGTTTGTTTGCTTTTTATTTATTAATATATTTATTTTTTAAAATGGGCTATGAGATTTTGATAGACATTCATTGTATCTCTAAATTTTGAGGGGATAGAATTGCCACCTTAACAATATTAAATTTGCCATTCCATTAAATGGGATGTTTTTCCATTTATTTAGGTTCTCTTTAATTTCTTTTGGCAATATTTTATAGATTATATACAAATCTTGCTTACCTCATTTAAAATTATTCATAGCAATTTTATTATTTTTGATGCCTCTGAAAATTAATTTTTTCTTAATTTTCTTTTCGGATTCCTCACAATTTGTTTCCCTAAATACAATTGACTTATGCATGTTAATCTTTTACTCTGCAACTTTACTGCAATTATTTATTAGCTCTAATAGTTAGGGTGTGTGTGTGCATGAGTGGAAATAGATGTGTTTGTGTGGCTGGTATAGGATTTTTCTACATATAAGATCATGTCATTTCAGAATAGAGATAAGTTTACTTCTTGTTCTAAAATACATTTTTATTAGAGAGTTGTGAAATTACAAAACAATCATGAACATGTGTGGAATTCCCATACAACAACCATCCATTAAAACACTGTATTGTTGTGGAACATTTGTTACAAATTATGAGATAATGTCATGAGACTATAGACTAACTGTGGTCTATAGTATTCATTTTGTTTATTTTTTCCATCCCCACTATTATTAACCCAGTACAACTTTTCATTGATGCAAGAATTTACTGTATTGTTGACAATAGTCCATAGGTTACATTAATTGTATCTTCCCATGTTTCTCCACATTCCTACCACCTTGCAATAGTGATGTACATTTATTGTATTTCATGGAAGGATATTTTGTATTTGTACTATTAACCACAATTCTCATCCACCCTGGGTTCACTATGTTAGTCAGTCCCTAGATTATGCTAGAGCTTTCTTTCAATTCACATGTATATCCTGAGACTACCCTTTTCAGCCTCAATCCCATTTATAGACCAGCTGCATTATTTCTACTCACTATGTGTTACCATCAACTCTATCCATTTCCACACATTTACAGTCAAGTTAATTAAAACTTCCACATACATTAAGCATCAGTAAACCTTCTCAGTCTTCCTCTTATCTTCTAATAACCTTTACTTTAGGTTTTAACTTCAAGCATTTATTCCTTATATTTAATTCATATTAGTGAGACTATGTAATATTGGTACTTTTGTCTCTGGCTTATTTCACTTAAAATGTCCTGAAGTTTATCCATATTATATGTGTCCCAATTTCATTTTTTCTTAAAGCAGCATAGAATTCCATAATATCTATATATCACATTTTGTTTATCCATTCATTGGTTGATGGACACATAGGTTGCTTCAATTTTTTGGCAGCTATGAACATTTGTGTGCATATGTCTGTTTGCATCACAGTTTTCAGTTCTTCTGAATGTTTTTCCTAGAAGAGGAATTGTTGGATCATATAGCAAATCTGTATTTGGCTTTCACAGAGGCTGCACCATTTTACAATCCCACCAACTGTGAAGGAGTGTTCCTATTTCTCCACATACTCTCCAGCACTTGTTTTCTGTTTTTTTAATAGCCATTCTGTGAGTTGTGAAATGATATCTCATTGTCATTTTGATTTGTGTTCCCCTAATAGCTAGTGATATTGAACATTTTTTTTCATGTGCTTTTTGGCCATTTGTATTTCCTCTTTGGGGAAATGTCTATTTAAGTCTTTTGCCCATTTTTAAAATTGGATTGCTTGCTCTTTTGTTGTTGAGTTGTATGATCTCTTTAAATAGGATGAAAATCAAACCATTATCAGATATATGGTTTTCAAATATTTTTTCCCATTGAGTGGGCTAGCTTTTCACTTTCTTGGCAAAGTCCTTTGAATCACAAAAGTGTTTTTAAGTTTGAGGAGGTCCCCTTTATCCCATTTTCTTTTGTTGCTCATGATTTCATTATAAGGTTAAAGAATCCACTTCATATCACCAGGTCTTGAAGATGTTTTCCTACATTTTCTTGTGAAGTTTTATGGTTCTACCTCTTATATTTAAGTCTTTGATCCATTTTGAGTTAAATTTTGTATAAAATATGAGATAGGGGTCCATTTTGTTTCTTGTGGCTATGGATATCCAGTTCTCCCAGCACCATTTGTTGAATAGACTATTCTGTCCCTATTGGGTGGCTTTAACAGCCTTGTCAAAAATCACTTGACCATAGATGTGATTGTCTGTTTCTGAACCACCCATTTGGATCCATTGGTCTGTGTGTATATCTTCATGGCAGTACCATCCTATTTTTTACCACTGTAGCTGTGTAATATGATTTAAAGTCCAAAGTGAAATTCCTCCAACTTAACTTTTAAATTTTAAGATGTTTCTGGCTATTCAAGGCTACTTACCCTTCCAAATAAATTTAATAATTGTGTTTTCTAATTGTTTACAAAATATGGATGGAAATTTTATCAGGTTTGCATTGACTGTATATAAATTTGTGTAGAATTGATATCTTAATAATAATCTTCCACTCCATGAGCATGGAATGTTCTTCCAATTATTTTGGTCTTTTTAAAATTCCTTTTAGCAGTGTATTATAGTTTTGTGAATACAAGTGCTCCACATCCTTGGTTAAGCTTATTCCTAAATATTTAGATGCTATTGTAAATGGAATTTTTCCCCTGAATTCCTGCTCAGATTGTGCATTATTAGTGTATAGAAAAACCATTGTTTTTTACATATTGATCTTGAATCTTGCCACTCTACTGAAATAGTTTATTTGGTCTAGTAGCTTTGTTGTAGATTTTTTCAGGACTTTCTAGGTATAAGATCATATCATCGGTAAATAGTGAAAATTTTACTTCCTCCTTTCCAATTTGAATGACTTTTATTTCTTTTTCTTGCCTATTTCCTCTAGCTAGAACATCTAGCACTATATTGAACAACAATGTTGCCAAGATATCCTAGTCTTATTCCTGATCTCAATGGAAAAGTTTTCACTCTTTACCATTGAGTACAATATTAGTTTTGATTTTTTCATTTATGGCCTTTATCATGTTGAGAAAGTTTCCTTCAATTCCTATCTTTTGTAGTATTTTTATCAAGAAAGAATGCTTTCCTTTGTCAAATGCATTCTGTACATCAGTTGATAAGATCATGTGATTTTTCTTCTTTGATTTATTAATGTGGTGTATTACAATGACTGATTGATTTTCTTGTGTTGAACCACTCTTGCATGCCTGGTATAAAACCCATTTGATCATGAAGAATAATTCTTTTAATGTGCTATTTATTCAGTTAGCAGGTATTTTGTTGAAAATTTTTTCAACCATATTCATTAGGGAAATGGATCTGTAATTTTATTTTTGTAATATCATTATCTAGCTTTGGTATTAGGGTAATATTGGCTCAATAGAATGAGTTCAGTAGCATTCCTTCTTGTTCAATTTTTTAGAAGAGCTTGAGTAAGATAGGTATTAAATCTTTGAATGCTTGATAGAACTCACCTGTTAAACCATCTGGTCCTGGGCTTTTCTTTTTAGGGAGTTCTTTGATCATGGTTTCAATCTATTTACTTGTGATTGTTGTATTTAGGTCTCCTATTTCTTTAAGTGTCAGTGTAGTTTGTACATGTCTAGGAATTTTTCCATTTCATCTGCATTGTCTTGTTTGTTGGTGTAGGCTTGTTCACAGTATACTCTTTTTTAAAAAATCAATTTTATTGGTACATATTAATAAAGCATACAATTCATACAAAGTATACAATCAATGCTTTTTGGGATAATCTCATAGTTGTGCATTTATCACTTCAATCATTATTAGAGCATTTTCATTATTTCAGTAATAATAAACAAATAGCTATTTCTTGCTATTCTTGCAGAATTGTTTATTTATTAAGCTGTTTTATTGAGATATTTTCACATACCATATAATTTATCCAAAGTGTATAATCAATGGCTTTTAGTATAATCACAATGTTGTACATTCATCATGATGAAAAGTTTTACAACAATTTCATTACTTCAAACAGAAAAAGTCCACATCCCTTAGCATTCTTCCCCCAGTCCTACATAACCACAAATCTAATTTTATCTTTATAAATATATTTATATTTGCATTTTATATAAATGGAATCATACAATATGTTTCACAATATGTTTAGTTCATAGTAGCACAAGTATACATTATTTGTCATCTTGTGTCTGGCTTGCTTCAATGTAAAGTGCTCCAGGTAATCCATGTTGTCATATGCTTTATGACTTCATTTCTTCCTACATGTGCATAATATTCCATCATGTGACTACACCTCAGTTTGTTAATCCATTCATTGGTTGATGGACACCTGGTTTGTTTCCAACTTTTGGGAATCATGAATAATTTTGCTATGAACATTAATGTGCAGATGTCTGTTTGTGTCACTCCTCTCAGTTCATCTGGGTGTATATCCAGTAATAGTATTGCAAGGTCACGTGGTGAATCTATATTCAAATTTTTTAGGAATTGCCAAACAGCCGTCTTCAGTGACTGTACCATTCTACATTCCCACCAACAATGAATAAGTTTTCCTATTTATCCATATCCCCTCCAACACTTGTAGTTCTCTGTCTTAATAGTGGTCATTTTAATATGTGTGAAATGATATCTCATTGTAGTTTTGATTTGCATTTCACTAATCATTAGTGATGTTGAACATTTTTTCATGTGTTTTTTGTTGCCATTTGTATTTCTTCTTTGGACAAATATCTATTCAAGTCTTTTGCCCTTTCTTAAAAGTTCTTTTGTCTTATTATTGTTGAGCTGTAACATTTCTTTATATATAATGGATATTCAACCCTTATCGGGCACTTAATTACCAAATAGTTTTTCCCACTGAGTTGGCTGCCTTTTTACCCTTTTGAACAAAGTCCTTTGAGAGGTGCAAAAGCATTTAATTTTGAGGAAGTCTGATTTATCTACTTTTTCTTTTGTTGCACATTCTTTGGGTGTAATGTCCAAGAAACCACCACATACCAAAAGGTCTTTAAATGTTTCTGTACAGTTTCTTCTGGTAGTTTTATGGTCCTGGCTTTTGATTTAGGTCTTTGATCCATTTTGAGTTGATTCTTGTCTAGGTAGTGAGGTAGGGATTCTCTTTCATTCTTTTGTTTATGGATATCCAATTCTCCCAGCACCATTTTTTGAAGAGACTGTTTTGTCCCATTAATATGGACTTTGTAGTTTTGACAAAAATCAGTTGAGAGGTGAGGGTTTATTTCTGGACTCTCAATTCTATTCTATTGAACAATGTGTCTGTCTTCATACCAGTACTATGCTGTTTTGACCACTGTAGCTTTGTGTTATGTTTCAATGTCAGGTAGTGAAATTCATCCCATGTCACTCTTTCTTTTTAGAATGCTTTCAGCTATTCGGGTGCACTATCCCATCCAAATGAATTTGGTAATTGCCTTTCCTATTTCTGTAGAGTAGGCTGTTGGAATTTTGATTGTTATTGCATTGAATCTAAAAATCTTGTTGGATAGGATTGACATCTTCATAATATTTAGTCCTGCAGTCCATGAGCACAGAATGTCTTTCTATTTATTTAGGTCTTCATTGATTTCTTTTAGCAATTTTTTTTTTTTTTTTTTTTTTTAGTTTTCTGCATATACATCCTGTACTTCTTTGGTTTAATTGATTCCTAGGTATTTGAGTATTTTTGTGCTGTTCTAAATGGAATTTTTTCCCTGATTTCCTCCTCAGATTCTTTAGTACTAGTGTATAAAAACATTACTGATTTTTGCATATTTATCTTGTATCCTGCCATTTTGCTGAACTCATTAGCTCAAGTAGCTTTGTCATAGACATTTCAGAATATTCTAATTATAGGATCATGTCATCCATAAATAGAGAGTTTTACTTCCTCTTTCCTGTTTGGATGCCTTTAATTTTTTTCTTTTCTAATTCCTCTAACTAGAACTTCTAGTACCATGTTGAATAACAACAGTGATTGTGGCCATCTTTGTCTTCTTCTCAGTCTTAGAGGGAAAGCTTTTAACCATTCCCCATTGAGGTTTTCATATATGCTTTTTACCATATTGAGGAATTTTCCTTCTATTCCTATCTTGAATTGTTTTTATTAAGAAAGAATGCTAGATTTTGTTGAATGCCTTTTCTGCATCAATTGAAATGATTGTGTGGGTTTTTTTCCTCCAGTTTGTTAATGTGGTGTATTATGTAGATTGATTTTCTTATGTTGAACCAGGCTTGCATAAATCCACTTGGCCATAATGTACAAGTCTTTTGATATGCTGTTGGATTTGAATTACAAGTATTTTAAAGTATTTTTTAGCATCTATGCTCATTTGAGAAATTGGTCTGTAATTTTCTTTTCTTTTAGTGTCTTCATCTGGTTTGGTATTAGGGTGATGTTGGCTTCATAAAATGTGTTGGGTAATTTTCCCTACACTTCAATTTCTTGGATGAGTTTAAACAGGATTGGTGTTAATTCTTTTCAAAATGCTTGGTAGAATTCACCTGTCAAGCCACCTGGTCCTGGACTTTTCTTTGGAGAAAGAATTTTGATGATGAATTCAATATTTAAATGTGATTGGTTTGTTAAGTTCTTGCATTTCTTGTAGTGTCAGTGTAGGTTGTTTTTGCATTTCTAAGAATTTGTCCATTTCATCTAGGTTGTCTAATTTGTTGGTGTACAGTTTCTCATAATATTCTCCTGCGATCCTTTTTATTTTTATGGGGTCAATTGTAACTTCCCCCCTTTTATTTCTGATTGTATTTATTTGCATCTCTCTTTTTTCTTTGTTAGTCTAGATAGTGGTTTGTCAATTTTATTCTTCTCAAAGAACCAGCTTTTGCTTTTGTTGATTTTCTCTATTGTTTTTTTTTGTTCTCAATTTCATTGATTTCTGTTCTAACCTTTATTATTTCTTTCCTTCTGCTTACTTTTGTATTGGTTAGCAGTTGTTTTTCTAGTTTTTCTAATTGTTCAGTTTGATCAATTTTAGCTCTTTCTTCTTATTTAATATGGGTGTTTAGTCCTATACATTTCCCTCTCAAGACTGCTTTTGTTGTATCCCATAAATTTTGATAGCTTGTGATCTTGTTTTCATTTTTATCAATGTATTTACTGATATTACTTACAATTTCTTCTTTGACCCACTGATTATTTAGGAGTGTGTTGTTTAGCCTCCACACTTTTGTGAATTTACCTCTTTCTTATTATTGATTTCCAGTTTCATTCCACTATGATCTGAGAAGGCACGTTATATAATTTCAATCTTTCTATATTTATTGAGAGCTGCATTGTGCCCTAACGTGTGTTCTATACTGTAGAAAGATCCATGGGCACTTGAGTAGGGTGTATAACCTGCTGAATTTGATGTGATGTTCTTTATATGTCTTTTAGGTCCAACTCATTTATCTTATAGTTCAAGTTCTCTGTTTCCTTGTGGATATTCTTTCTAGCTGTTCTATCTAGTTATGTGTGTGGTGTGTTGAAGACTTCAGTGATTATTGTAGAGATGTCTATTTCTCCCTTCAGTTTTGCCAGAGTTTGCCTTATGTATTTTGGGGTAACCTGATTAGGTGCAATAGATATTTATGACTGTTATATCTTCCTGTTGGATTGTCCATTTTATTAATATATAATGGCCTTCTGTATCTCTTATAACACTTACATTTAAAGTCTGTTTTTTTCTGATATTAGTATAGCTACCCCTGATCTTTTTTGGTTACTATTTGTGTAGAGTATGTTTTTCCAACCTTTCACTTTTAGCTGGTTTGTATCCCTAGGTCTAAGGTGAGTCTCTATTAGGCAGAATATGGATGGCTCATATTTTTTATCCATTCTGTCAGCCTATATCTTTTGATTGGGGAGGTTAATCCATTCGCATTCAATGATATTACTGTAAATGCATGTTTGAAGTGATGAATGCACTACTATGTGGTTATACCAAATTCCATTGACTGTAAATCCATTATTTACTTCCATCATTTTATTCTTCAGTCTTCATATGCTGTATCTTGTTTTCATCTGTCTTTTAACTGTTTTGGTTATCCTTTCTCTATTCTTTCTTCTATACACTCCTCAAAGCCTCTCTCCCCAGTCTTTTCCTTTCAGGCTCCAAGGCTTCCTTTTCTATTTCCTGCAAAGGTGGGTTCTATTTTATGAATGCTCTTAGTTTCTGTTTGTGAATAGTTTATACTCACCTTCATATTTGAAAGAGAATTTTGCTGTACAAAAAATTCTCAGTTGACAGTTTTTCACTTTCAGTCTCCTAATTGTATCATACCATTGTCTTCACGACTCCATAGTTTCTGATGAGAAATCTGCACTAAGTCTTACTGGGTGTCCCTTGTATGGGATGATTTACTAATCCCTTGCTGTTCTCAGGATTTTCTCTTTATATTTGACATTTGACAATCTGAATAGTATGTGTCTCAGAATAAGCCTATTTGGATTTATACTGATTGGGGTACACTGCATTTCTTGCATGTGTAAGTTCATTTCTTTTGTGAGATTTTGGAAATTTTCAGCTATTATTTCCTCAAATAGTCTTTCTGCCCCCTTTCCCTTCCCTTCCCATTCTGAAACTCCCATGACACATATGTTGTTGCATTTCATGTTGTCATTCAACTCCCTGAGTCCCTGGCACTTTTTCCCATTCTTTTCTTGCTGTGTTCTTTTCTCTCTGCAGTTTCAGCTTTTCTTTCTTTGGTATCACTCATTCATTCTTCTATCTGTTGTATGCCTCTAATATGTTTTTTATCTTACTTATGATGCCTTTCATTAACGTGTTATTTTCCATTCAGGTTTTCAAATTCTTCATTTTGTTTACTTTATGTCTTCTTGGTGTATTTTATCTCTTTAGCCATATTGTCTTTCAAATCATTAACTTGATTTTGGAAATTTGTGTGCATCTCATTAAGTAATCATCTTAAATCCTGCATCTCTTCTAGGCTTCTATATATTCCTTTTCTTGGCCCATGTCTTTCATTTTCTTAGTAAGGTTCATAATTTTTTTATTTCTAATTAGGATGGTGAATTTACTCAGATGCTCAATTTCTCTTTTTTCAGGGATTTAGTGGCAGAAGGCTGTGTATTACTGCTGTTCTTTGATTCTTGGTTCAACCTGGATCTTTAGTATTGGCCCTGTTGGTTGCTCAAAACTGGGCTCTAGAACCAGTAATTGGTTGGTTCTTCCTAGGGCCTTGAGAAGTAAGGGCATAAGGCCCCAAAAAGCCTCTGTTATTTATATACTTTTAATTTCCTCACATGCACTTCCTTAGCCTGCAGATGGCATGCCTTGGCAGCCCTCTCAGTTCAATGCCTGATCTAAGTGTGTTTGATGTAACATAGACCAGATCAGTGTGATATAGGTTCCTGTCTGGGGGTTAACAGCCTTGTAATTCAAATGTAACTTTTGCTGGCAGCCTCCTCCCTTTTCCCAGGTAGGAAATTATTCCACTCCCCTCTTTGTCCTCAATAGTCAATCCCACTTAGTAGAGAGGGAGATTGAGTGGGTCAGATTCCTTTAGCCCTTTGCTGGCTCCCAAGGCAAACAATGATGTGGCCCCACCCTGTCCAGAAGCACTTGTGGGACACAGCAGAGTAAATTTGTGGGTAAAATGCTAAGTCACCCTTAGGCTGTATCCCTCACTTTCATCTTTCTTGAGGAGGTAGATCCCTGGAGCTCCCTTTGTCTGTAACCCAATGGCCAAGAGGCCTGAGTATTCAGAAGTGTCTTAGTGTGGAGGAGGGTGTCAGCATTATCTGCTGCCACTTTCAACTCACAGTTTTGCCATCACAGTTCTTTCCCTTTGTCCCTCTCTTTTCTGGGCACTGTCCAGCCTTTCTGTGGTATACTAAGCCCTGGAAGATTTTTTTTCCAGGCCTTATCTCCCAATCCTCTTGCTATTTTTTTCTGCAATAGAAGAGAATCCCTTGTGTTTCTAGTCAGCCATCTTACCAGATATCCATAGTATAATTTTATAATCTTCTTTATTTCTGTGGGGTCAATAGTAATGTCCCCAATTTCATTTTTTGTTTGCATCCTCTCTTTTTTTCTTTGTCAGTCTAGCTAAGGGTTTGTCAATTTTGATAATCTTCTGAAAGAAACATCTTTTAGTTTAATTAATTCTCTCTATTATTTTGTTTTTGACTTCATTTATTTCTGCTCTGATTTATTTCATTCCTTCTACAAGCTTTGGAAATAGTTGTATGTTCTTTTTCTAGTTCCTCCAACTGTGACATTAAGTCATTGATTTTAGCTCTTTCTTCTGTTTTAATGTAAGCATTGAGGGCTAAAAATTTCCCTCTCAGCACTGCCTTCACTGCATCCCATAGGTTCTGATCTGTTGTGTTCTCTTTTTCATTCATCTTGAGATATTTATTGGTTTCTCTCAAAATTTCTTCTTTGACCCAGGGATTATTTAAAAGTGTTTTGTTTAATCTCCTTGTACTTATGAATTTTTCCTTTTTCTGCCTCTTGATTTCTAACTTTATTCCATTATGATCAGAGAAAGTGCTTTGTATAATTTAAATCTTAATAAATCTTGTTGAATTTATTAAGATCTGCTGTGTGACCCAACATATGGTCTATCCTGGAGAAAGATCTTTGGGCACTTGAGAAGAATATATATCCTGCTGTTTTGGTGTGCAATGTTCTGTATAAGGCTATTAAGTTTAGTCCCTTTATCATATTATTCAATCTTTCTCTTTCTTTATTGATCCTCTCCCCAGATGTTCTATCCAATGCTGAGAGTGGTGTATTGAAGTCTCCAACTTTTTCTAGAGACATAAATTTCTCCTTTTGGTTTTGCCACTGATTGCCTCATGTAAATTGTGTCATCCTGGTTACATGCATATACATTTATTATTGTTATTTCTTCTGGTGAATTGCCTCTTTTACTAATATATAATGTCCTTCCTTGTCTCTAATAACAGTTTTGCTTTTAAAGTATATTTCATCCACTATAAGTATAGCTACTTCCACCATGTGGAATATCTTCTTCCAGGCTTTTATTTAATTTTTTTCTTAATATACTTTTGTTAAAAAACATACTTAGGCCTTTCTCTGTGACCATCTTGCCCTCTCTCCATTCATTCATTTATAATTAATTAATTAAGAATCCATGGGCCCGGATGGCGTTAGTGTAGGAGGGCACACACTGCAAGCTCCCAGAGCAAGGCGGATTGTGGACGGGGTCCTGCCCGGGGGTCTGTGCTGTGCACACGTGGAGTGAGAAGCTTGGGACATCTATCTGCGTGGATCGGCGGCGTGGACGGAACGGTGGAGATTCGTGAGTTTTGAGGCTGCCGGTGGAGGTTGGCATGGGCAGCTGAGCCCCGCGGTTAGGGGAAAAATAAAATAAAATTAAATAAAACGGCCATTTGGACCCGCGGGCGGGGCGAAAAAGTTTTATTTTCTGGGGATCTGGCTGCCTGGTGCCCCTTGGACCTTGTGTGAACAGAACAAACAAGCTAATCAGCACCCGGTGAAGCGGAGGAGGGATTTTGGTCGGGGAATGGAGCTGATTTCCTGAGCCACCCAGGGATAAGACCCGGGCCGCTGCGGAGCCAGGAAGAAGGGACGCTTCCCAAAAAAAGGAGGGTTCTGTTGGAAGACAGGGAAGGGTATTTTATATTTTTAGACATCGATCTGGCTGCCTGTACCGCCCCATAGCTTTGGGGAGCAGATAAGCCGACCTGAAGCAGCATTAGGCTGAGAACAGACGCGAATCTGCACTCAAACTGATTTACTGAGCAGACCGGTGACGCTCGAGCTCGGCGCCAAAAGGGGCAGAATCCACCTTCTTTAGCACTCCTCACTGACTAACAACAGAGCTACAGCTAACCTGGGGAGTCCAAAAAGTGGGACGTGCTTGATTAAATTTCACGGGCCCAGCTAGGGTCCCTTCCATAAGGGGGTTGGTCTAGAGAAGGAATTATTTTGGGTCCTGCATTTGGCTAAAAAATTAAAAAAAAAAAAAAAAAAAACAACAGTGAGGTCACCTCAACAAATGAAAAATAAATTCTTTTTAATTTAGTTTAATAGCTAAAAGCTGCTTCAGAACCTGCATATAGAACCCTGTGGGGAAATTCATTGATAAACACAAGTAGGCAGGAAGGATCCACGTGGACCCTAGAGGAATCATTGACCCCCCTTAGCTCTGTTTGACTGCTTGCCTGTGTGGATCTATGGTTTCTCTCTGTTACTTTCTGGTCTATTGCAATTATTTCCTCTTTCCTCCTGCCTTCTTATTTCCTTCTATATATATATATATTTTAAATAGGTGCTGCCAACTTGTGGCTTCTTTGCTGGGCTTCTTTTTCAGTAATTTCCCACTCACTGTATATATTGATTCTGTGTTACAAACTATCGCTTATCCTTCCTGCATCTTTCTGCCTTCTGTTTTCTGTTGTGGCTCTTAGAGACAACATTTTTTCATAGACCCACAACTCAAGGGTGTCAATTTCTATTCTATCTATTTTGGTTTCTTTTTTTTTTATTAGTATTAATTTTTCCTTTCAGACTTTTCTTTACTATTTCTCTCCCTCCTCATAATTCTAGCCTTCTAAATCACTATATATATATTCCTCCATTTGTTTACCCAGTCCATTGTATGAATTCCATATTTTTTCCTAGTACTCTACACTGCCTACAAAAGTTAAATATTCATCTCATTAAGTCTCATTTTGCCCCTCTTCTAACTTTTATCAATATTTCTATTATCCTTCTGCCTTCCTTACATCTATTGATTCCTCTGGCCCTAACCTTTTGCCTTCAAGGGAACATAGAAAGAAGCAAGGAAATAAAATAAGAAGAAAAATTGCCAAAGAGAAAACTTAACTTACATACGGAATCAACAGCTAAATAAAATTTTAGAGCATAGAGAAAAGTTAATCAACTGAACAAACCCATCAAGATAATACGATGACCAGAGGGCAACAGAAAAATACAAATGACTCTGAGAAACAGGAAAACATGGCCCAGTCCAATGCACAAAATAAAAACCAGGAAGCAATGCAGAACATCGAACAACTAATCAAAGCTATCCAAACAAATATCATTGACCAACTTAAAGAACTGAAGGAAGAGATTAAGGACATAAAGAAGACACTGGGAGAACATACTGAAAAAATAGCTAACAACCTAAAAAGTTAATGGATATGATGGTGAACAAAGGCACAAGTCAAGAAATGAAATAGACGCTGGACTCACATGGCAGCAGATTTGAACAAGCAGAGGAAAGAATTAATGATATGGAAGACAATACAGTTGAAATCAAAGAGATTGTAGAAAAGATAGACAAAAAGATAGAAAAAGTCCAGCATGGTCTCAGGGAATTAACCGATAATACAAAACGTACAAACATACGCATTATGGGCATCCCAGAAGGAGAAGAGAAGGGAAAGGGAACAGAAGGAGTGTTGAAGGAAGTTATGGCTGAAAACTTCCCAACTCTATTGAGAGAGATGGATGTGCAGATCCAGGAAGCACAGTGCACCCCAAATACTATAAATCCCAACAGGCCAACTCCAAGACATATACTTGTCAAAATGTCCAATGCTCAAGACAAAGAGAAAATACTCAAGGCAGCAAGAGAAAAGAGAACCATCACATACAAGGGAAGCACAATAAGATTAAGTGCTGATTTCTCAGCTGAAACCATGGAGGCAAGAACACAATGGTATGACATAGTCAAAACACTAAAAAAAAAAAAATTTCCAGCCACGAATTCTCTATCCAGCAAAATTGGCATTCAAAAATGATGGAGAGTTCAAAATATTCACAGATAAACAGCAATTAAGAGAGTATGTCAATAAGAAACCAGCACTTCAAGAAATACTAAAGGAATCTCTACAAGTTGAAAGGAAAAAACAAAGGAGAGAGAGTTGGATGAGAGTTTAAAAACAACTGAAAAGTCAAAAAGAGAAACAAAACAACATATGACATATATTAACCCAAAGAAAAAATGGCTGAAGTATGAAATTCCGTACAAGTAATAACACTGAACGTTAATGGATTAAATTCACCAATCAAAAGACACAGATTGGCAGAATGGATAAGAAAATATAATCCACCTATATGCTGCCTACAAGAAACCCAACTTCGACCCAGGGATTCAAGGAGGCTGAAAGTGATTGGCTGGAAAACCATTTTACAAGCTAACAATAGCCAAAAAGTGCAAGAGTAGCTATTCTAATATCAGACAAAATAGACTTTAAATGCAAAACTGTTGTAAGAGACAAAGATGGACACTACATATTAGTAAAAGGAGTAATCTCTCAAGAAGAGAGAACAATCATCAACATTTACGCACCTAATCGAGGTGCCTCAAAATACGTGCGGCAAACTCTGGAAAAAATAAGAGGAGAAATAAATTCCTCTAAAATTATAGCAGGGGACTTCAACACACCACTATCATCATTAGACAGAACATCTGGGCAGAGAATCAATAAAGAAACTAAGGCACTCAACAATACATTAGAAGATTTGGACTTAATAGACATATACAGAACACTACACCCAAATACTGCGGGATTTACATTCTTCTCAAGCGCACATGGAACATACTCCAAAATAGACCACATGCTAGGCCCCAAAACAACACTCAATGAATTCAGAAAGATTGAGATTATACAAAGTAATTTCTCTGACCACAACGGAATGAAGTTGGAAATCAATAAGGGCCAGAGAAACAGGTTAGGCACAAGGATATGGAAGTTAAACAACACACTCTTAGACAAACAGTGGGTCAAAGAGGAAATTTCAAAAGAAATCAGTAACTACCTTGAAACTAATGAAAACAACAACACAACATATCAAAACCTATGGGATGCAGCGAAAGCAGTCCTGAGAGGGAAGTTCATAGCCATAAATTCATATATTAAAAAAGAAGAAAGAGCTAAAATTGAAGACCTAACTGCACACTTGGAGGAATTGGAAAAACAACAACAAACTAAACCTAAAGGAAGTAGAAAACAGGAAATAACCAAGATTAGAGCAGAACTAAATGAAATAGGGTATAAGAAAGCACTGGAAATAATAAACAAAACCAAAAGCTGGCTCTTCGAGAATATCAAAAAATTGACAAACCCTTAGCCAGACTAACAAAGAAAAAGAGAGAACAGATGCAAATACATAAAATAAGGAATGAGCAAGGTGATATCACTACTCACCCCACAGAAGTAAAGAGTATCCTAAGAGGATACTTTGAAAAATTATATGCCAACAGGAATGACAATTTGGAGGTAATGGACAAGTTTCTAGAAACCCACAAACAGACGACATTGATGAAAGAATAACTAGATGAACTCAACAGTCCAATTACAAGTAAAGAGATAGACTCAGTCATTAAAAACCTCCCAACTAAGAAGAGTCCAGGACCAGATGGCTTCACAGCTGAATTCTACCAAACATTCCGGAAAGAGCTAACACCAATTCTACTTAAGCTCTTCCAAAAAATAGAAGTAGAAGGGATATTACCTAACTCATTCTATGATGCCAACATTACCCTAATACCTAAACCAAATAAAGATACCACAAGAAAGGAAAATTACAGACCAATTTCTCTAATGAACCTAGATGCTAAAATCCTTAACAAAATACTTGCTAATCGCATTCAACAACATATCAAAAGGGTTATACACCATGACCAAGTGGGTTTCATCCCAGGTATGCAAGGATGGTTCAATATAAGAAAATCAATCAATGTAACACACCACATAAACAAACTGAAAGAAAAAAATCACATGATCATCTCTATAGATGCCGAAAAAGCATTCGACAAAATACAGCACTCTTTCCTCATAAAAACACTACAAAAGATAGGAATCGATGGAAACTTTCTGAAAATGATAAAGGGTATATAGGAAAAACCCAAAGCTAACATTGTTTTCAACGGTGAAATCCTAAAAGCCTTCCCTCTGAGATCGGGAACAAGACAAGGATGCCCACTATCACCACTCCTATTTAACATTGTCTTAGAAGTACTTGCACAAGCACTGAAACAAGAAAAGGACATAAAAGGCATTCAGACTGGAAAAGAAGAAGTAAAAATTTCATTATTTGCAGATGACATGATCCTATACATAGAAAGCCCTGAGAAATGTACAACAAGGCTTCTAGAACTTATAAAGGAGTTCAGTAATGTTGCAGGCTATAAGATCATCGCTCAAAAATCAGTAGCATTTCTGTACACCAATAACCAGCAAATTGAGGAGGAAATCAGGAAAAAAATACCATTTACAATAGTAACTAAAAGAATCAAATACCTAGGAATAAATTTAACTAAAGATGTAAAGGACTTATATACAGAAATCTACACAACACTGTTAAAGGAAATCAAAGAAGACTGAAATAAATGGAAAAATATTCCCTGTTCATGGATAGGAAGACTAAACATCATCAAGATGTCTATCCTACCCAAACTAATCTACAGATTTAATGCAATCCCAATAAAAGTCAACACTATATATTTTAAGGAACTGGAAAAACTAACCACAAAATATATTTGGAGAGGCAAGAGGCCCCAAATTGGAAAAGATATATTGAAAAAGAAAAATGAAGTTGGAGGTATCACATTACCTGACTTTAAAACATACTACAAAACTACAGTGATCAAAACTGCATGGTATTGGCACAAAGATAGACCTACTGACCAATGTAACCGAATTGAGAGTTCTGATATAGATCCTCGCATATGCAGTCATCTGATATTTGACAAGGCCACGAAGCCCACTCAGTTGGGAGAGAGTGGCCTCTTTAACAAGTGGTGCTTGGAGAGCTGGATATCCATATCCAAAAGAATGAGAGAAGAATACCATCTCACACCTTATACAAAAATCAACTCAAGATGGATAAAAGATCTGAATATAAGAGCCAAAACCATAAAGACTTTGGAAGATAATATAGGGAAGCATCTGCAGGACCTTGTAATAGGAAATGGTTTCATGAACTTCACAGCCAAAGCACGAGCAGCAAGAGAACAATTTGATAAATGGGATCTCCTCAACATTAAAAACTTATGCACCTCAAAGGATGTTATTAAGAAAATAAAAAGGCAGCCTACTCAATGGGAAAAAATATTTGGCAACCATATATCTGATAGGAGCCTAATATCCTGCATATATAAAGAAATCCTACACCTTGAAAATAAAAGGACAAGCAACCCATTTAAAAAATGGGCAAGTGACCTGAAAAGACACTTCTCCAAGGAAGAAATACAAATGGCTAAAAAGCACATGAAAAAATGCTCAACATCACTTGCTAGCAGGGAAATGCAAATCAAAACTACAATGAGATACCATCTTACACCCATCAGAATTGCAGTTATTAATAAAACAGGAGACTCTAAATGTTGGAGAGGATGTGGAGGAATAGGTACCCTCATCCACTGCCTGTTGGACTGCGGTATGGTTCAGCCACTGTGGAGGTTAGTTTGGCGGTTCCTCAGAAAACTAGCAATAGATCTTCCATATGATCCAGCAATTTCACTGCTGGGTATATACCCAGAAGAACTGAAAACAAAAATAAAAACAGATATATGCACACCAATGTTCATAGCGGCATTGTTCACCATTGCCAAAAGTTGGAATGAGCCCCGGTGCCCATCAACAGACGAATGGATAAGCAAAATGTGGTACATACATACAATGGAATATTACTCAGCTGTAAGAAGGAACAAAGTGCTAACACATGGAATAACGTGGATGAATCTTGAAGACCTTATGTTGAGTGAAGCAAGCCAGTCAGTGAAGGATGAACAGTATATGACCTCACTGATCTGAACTGAGGAAAGTGAGCAGTCTCTGAGAACCATTGTCTGAATGATAGGTTAACAAAGGAGAGTAAGAGAAGAGCAGGCTTTGAGCC